>JAVLUU010001100.1:0-34303 GCA_032206185.1 Columba guinea | reverse complement strand
GGCCGGGCGGGTTTGTGTTGACACCCCTGGATTGGGCTGGATTTGAACTGGAAACGCTGGGGTTGTACCTGGTGGGGGGGTGTGGGGGGGGGGTGGTTTATTTGGGTGCGTCGCCGGGCGCCTGTTGCCGCGTCTCGGTGGTCAAGGGCTCCGCGCTGCTTTACGGGAGGAATAACGCACAATAAACCCCCCAATCCAGAAAAGAAACAACGCAACCCCCACCCCCCTGCTTATTCCCTTCATTCCCCGTCCTGCGGCGATGCCTGAAATTAATTAAACAATCAAAATCCACTCGTTAAATTACCCCTTACGGTGGTTTGTTGACTCGGCCCATTTCTGCCCTCAAAACGGGGGCGATTTCCAAGCGGCGAGCGTTAAAAACATCATTATAAGGATTATAATCAGGATTATTATCCTATACCCCCTTCTACAAAGCGGGGTAACCCCTAAAGTTGGTGAAACCCCCCCCCCGAAGTAAAAGCACATTAATAAAGCGCATTAATTAATTAGCACCATTCCCACGCGGCCGCAAACACTCGCTCTGGGGGGGAATTTTAACAAATAAAAGCCCCAAACGCCGTTATACTTCAAGGTTTGTTCCCCCCCCACCAGGCGGTTCCTGTTTTAGCCGCTGAGACATCTTTACCACTTAAAAAACTCGTTTCCATTTTACCTTTTTTGCCTCATTATTGTGTTAGTCCCGCTAGAGGCGCGTTGGGCTGTTCCAGGCGCTTCGCTAAAAGTGCATCGAGTCCTTTCGTGGGCTTTTCTCCCAGAGTTTTGCCCCAAAATGTACCTTCCCCCCCCCCCCCCCCCATTTCCCACCGCAATCCCTGTTTTACAGCCACTCACCTCCTAACCCTTCAGGCCTCATTTCCCTCCCCTCCAGCCCCCCCCAAAACACCCATTTCCCCACCAAAACACACTATTCACCTCATGCCCACCCCCCACATTCCCCTCCCACCGACCCTCAATTCCCCCCCCCCACGACCCCCAATTTCCCCCCACACTGACCCCCAATGCCCCCCCACCGACCCACAGTTCACCTCACACTGACCCTCAGTTCCCCCCCCAGGACCCCCAATTCCCCCCACATGCTGACCCCCCCAATGCCCCCCCACATGCTGACCCCCAGTTCACCCCCCCACACTGACCCCCAATCCCCCGTCCCCACCGACCCCCCAATGACCCCACATGCTGACCCCCAATGACCCCCACACACCGACCCCCAATTTCCCCCCACACACCGACCCCCAATGCCCCCCCACACACCGACCCCCAGTTCACCTCACACCAACCCCCCAAACCCCCACATGCTGACCCCCAGTGCCCCCCCCAACCCCCAGTTCCCCCCCGACCCCCAGTTCACCTCACACCGACCCTCAGTTCCCCCCCCAGGACCCCCAATTCCCCCCACATGCTGACCCCCCAATGCCCCCCCACATGCTGACCCCCAGTTCACCTCACACCGACCCCCCCAAACCCCCACATGCTGACCCCCAATGCCCCCCCACCGACCCCCAGTTCCCCCCCGACCCCCAATGCCCCCCACATGCTGCCCCCCAGTTCACCTCATACCGACCCCCAGTTCACCCCCCACACTGACCCCCAATCCCCCATCCCCACCGACCCCCCAATGACCCCACACACTGACCCCCAATGACCCCCACACACCGACCCCCCAATGCCCCCCACCGACCCCCAGTTCCCCCCCACGACCCCCAGTTCCCCCCCCACATGCTGACCCCAATGCCCCCCCCGACCCCCAGTTCACCTCACACCGACCCCCCCAAACCCCCACATGCTGACCCCCAATGCCCCCCCACCGACCCCCAGTTCCCCCCCGACCCCCAATGCCCCCCACATGCTGCCCCCCAGTTCACCTCATACCGACCCCCAGTTCACCCCCCCACACTGACCCCCAATCCCCCCCACATGCTGACCCCCAATGCCCCCCCACCGACCCCCAGTTCCCCCCCGACCCCCAATGCCCCCCCACATGCTGACCCCAGTTCACCTCATACCGACCCCCAGTTCACCCCCCACACTGACCCCCAATCCCCCATCCCCACCGACCCCCCAATGACCCCACACACTGACCCCCAATGACCCCCACACACCGACCCCCCAATGCCCCCCACCGACCCCCAGTTCCCCCCCCACGACCCCCAGTTCCCCCCCCACATGCTGACCCCAATGCCCCCCCACTGACCCCCAGTTCACCTCACACCGACCCCCAATTCCCCCCCACATGCTGACCCCCAATGCCCCCCCACCGACCCCCAGTTCCCCCCCCCACGACCCCCAGTTCCCCCCCACATGCTGACCCCCAATGCCCCCCCGACCCCCAGTTCACCTCACACCGACCCCCCAAACCCCCACATGCTGACCCCCAATGCCCCCCCACTGATCCCCAGTTCCCCCCCGACCCCCAATGCCCCCCACATGCTGCCCCCCCAGTTCACCTCACACCGACCCCCAGTTCACCCCCCACACTGACCCCCAATCCCCCGTCCCCACAATGACCCCACACACCGACCCACAATGACCCCACACGCTGACCCCCCAATGCCCCCCCACCGACCCCCAGTTCCCCCCCGACCCCCAATGCCCCCCACATGCTGCCCCCCAGTTCACCTCATACCGACCCCCAGTTCACCCCCCACACTGACCCCCAATCCCCCGTCCCCACCGACCCCCCCAATGACCCCACACACCGACCCCCAATTTTCCCCCACACACCGACCCCCCAATGCCCCCCGCACATGCTGACCCCCAGTTCACCTCACACCAACCCCCCAAACCCCCACATGCTGACCCCCAGTGCCCCCCCCAACCCCCAGTTCCCCCCCCGACCCCCAATTTCCCCCCACACTGACCCCCAATGCCCCCCACATGCTGCCCCCCCAGTTCACCTCACACCGACCCCCAGTTCACCCCCCCACACTGACCCCCAATCCCCCGTCCCCACAATGACCCCACACACCGACCCACAATGACCCCACACGCTGACCCCCCAATGCCCCCCCACCGACCCCCAGTTCCCCCCCCACGACCCCCAGTTCCCCCCCACACGCTGACCCCCAATGCCCCCCCCCGACCCCCAGTTCACCTCACACCGACCCCCAATTCCCCCCCACATGCTGACCCCCAATGCCCCCCCACCGACCCCCAGTTCCCCCCCCCACGACCCCCAGTTCCCCCCCACATGCTGACCCCCAATGCCCCCCCGACCCCCAGTTCACCTCACACCGACCCCCCAAACCCCCACATGCTGACCCCCAATGCCCCCCCACCGACCCCCAGTTCCCCCCCGACCCCCAATGCCCCCCACATGCTGCCCCCCAGTTCACCTCATACCGACCCCCAGTTCACCCCCCACACTGACCCCCAATCCCCCCCACATGCTGACCCCCAATGCCCCCCCACCGACCCCCAGTTCCCCCCCGACCCCCAATGCCCCCCCACATGCTGACCCCCAGTTCACCTCATACCGACCCCCAGTTCACCCCCCACACTGACCCCCAATCCCCCATCCCCACCGACCCCCCAATGACCCCACACACTGACCCCCAATGACCCCCACACACCGACCCCCCAATGCCCCCCACCGACCCCCAGTTCCCCCCCCACGACCCCCAGTTCCCCCCCCACATGCTGACCCCAATGCCCCCCCACTGACCCCCAGTTCACCTCACACCGACCCCCAATTCCCCCCCACATGCTGACCCCCAATGCCCCCCCACCGACCCCCAGTTCCCCCCCCCACGACCCCCAGTTCCCCCCCACATGCTGACCCCCAATGCCCCCCCGACCCCCAGTTCACCTCACACCGACCCCCCAAACCCCCACATGCTGACCCCCAATGCCCCCCCACTGATCCCCAGTTCCCCCCCGACCCCCAATGCCCCCCACATGCTGCCCCCCCAGTTCACCTCACACCGACCCCCAGTTCACCCCCCACACTGACCCCCAATCCCCCGTCCCCACAATGACCCCACACACCGACCCACAATGACCCCACACGCTGACCCCCCAATGCCCCCCCCACCGACCCCCAGTTCCCCCCCGACCCCCAATGCCCCCCACATGCTGCCCCCCAGTTCACCTCATACCGACCCCCAGTTCACCCCCCACACTGACCCCCAATCCCCCGTCCCCACCGACCCCCCCAATGACCCCACACACCGACCCCCAATTTTCCCCCACACACCGACCCCCCAATGCCCCCCGCACATGCTGACCCCCAGTTCACCTCACACCAACCCCCCAAACCCCCACATGCTGACCCCCAGTGCCCCCCCCAACCCCCAGTTCCCCCCCCGACCCCCAATTTCCCCCCACACTGACCCCCAATGCCCCCCACATGCTGACCCCCAGTTCACCTCACACCGACCCCCAGTTCCCCCCCCATGACCCCCAATTCCCCCCCACACTGACCCCCAATGCCCCCCCACTGACCCCCAGTTCACCTCACACCGACCCCCAGTTCACCCCCCCACACTGACCCCCAATCCCCCGTCCCCACAATGACCCCACACACCGACCCACAATGACCCCACACGCTGACCCCCCAATGCCCCCCCACCGACCCCCAGTTCCCCCCCCACGACCCCCAGTTCCCCCCCACACGCTGACCCCCAATGCCCCCCCCGACCCCCAGTTCACCTCACACCGACCCCCAATTCCCCCCCACATGCTGACCCCCAATGCCCCCCCACCGACCCCCAGTTCCCCCCCCCCACGACCCCCAGTTCCCCCCCACATGCTGACCCCCCAATGCCCCCCGACCCCCAGTTCCCCCCCCACGACCCCCAATTTCCCCCCACACTGACCCCCAATGCCCCCCACATGCTGACCCCCAGTTCACCTCACACTGACCCCCCAAACCCCCACATGCTGACCCCCAATGCCCCCCCACCGACCCCCAGTTCCCCCCCGACCCCCAATGCCCCCCACATGCTGCCCCCCAGTTCACCTCATACCGACCCCCAGTTCACCCCCCCACACTGACCCCCAATCCCCCATCCCCACCGACCCCCCAATGACCCCACACACTGACCCCCAATGACCCCCACACACCGACCCCCCAATGCCCCCCACCGACCCCCAGTTCCCCCCCCACGAACCCCAGTTCCCCCCCCACATGCTGACCCCAATGCCCCCCCACTGACCCCCAGTTCACCTCACACCGACCCCCAGTTCTCCCCCCACGACCCCCAACTCCCCCCCACATGCTGACCCCCAATGCCCCCCCACCGACTCACAGCTCACCTCACACCGACCCCCAATTCCCCCCCCACACTGACCCCCAATCCCCCGTCCCCACCGACCCCCCAATGACCCCCACACACCGACCCCCCGACCCCCAATTCCCCTCACACCGACCCCAATTCCCCTCACAACCTCCAACAAAACGGCGCCACCGCCCCCTGCTCCTTCCCGCCTTTTCCCGCCACACACCCCCGTCACGTGACGCCGACAAGGGGGCGTGGCCGGCGGGGAGGGGGCGTGGCCGCGGCGCCACGCAGCCGAGCGCGCGGCGCCGGCGGGCGGGAAGGGACGGGGCGGGAGACGACGGGTGAGGAGATTGCGTCCCCTCATCGTCCCTTCGTGTCCCCTCATCGTCCCTTCGTGTCCCTTCGTGTCCCTTTGTGTCCCCTCAGCTCCTCAGCACCCCGCTGGAGCCCCCCGTCCTTCCCCTCCAGGAGAGACCCCGGGCCTGGGGCGGATCCGCCATCAATCCTCCCCACAGACTTTTTCCCTCTTTTCCCTCCTTTTCCCTCTTTCCCTCCTTTTCCCTCTTTCCCCTCTTTTTCCTCTTTTCCCCTTTATCCCTCTTTTCCCCCTTTCCCCCCCTTTTCCCTCTTTCCCTTCTTTCCCCTCTTTTCCCTCTTTATCGCTCTTTTCCCTCTTTCCCCCCCTTTTTTTGCCCCTTTTCCCTCTTCCTCCTTTATCCCTCTTCCCCCCTTTTTTCCTCTTTTCCCTCTTTTTCCCTCTTTCCCCCTTTTCCCTCTTTTCCTTTTCTCTCTCCCCCCCCTTTCTCCCTCTTCCTCCTCTCTTTCCCCCTTTATCCCTCTTTCCCCCTTTATCCCTCTTTTCCCTCTTTCCCCCCTTTTCCCTCTTCCACCTCTTTCCCCCCTTTTCCCTTTTACCCTTTTTTTTGCCCCTTTATCCCTCTTTCCCCCCTTTTTTCCTCTTTTCCCTCTTTCCCACCTTTATCCTTCTTTCCCCTCTTTTTCCCTCTTTCCCCCTTTTCCCTCTTTTCCTTTTCTCTCTTCCCCCCTTTTTCCCTCTTCCCCCCCTTTTCCCTCCCCCCTTTTCCTGCCCCTCCCCCCATTCCCATGCAGCCCCACCCCCTTCCCCCCTTTTCCCCAGTGCACTTTTTATACAGATCACCCCCTTTCCCCCCCAGCCCCGAACCCGCTGGGGGGTTTCTCAGCATCAACAGCCACACTTCACTTCCCCCCTCCCCCAGTTTAACTCTTTTTGTCCCTTTTGCAGGCTGTTTGGGAGCCCGGTTGTCCTGGGGCCGCTCTGGTTTTTGCTCCGGGGGGTGTTTGGAGCCCGGTGACCATGGACCCGTTTCCCTTGGGTGATGAGCTGCGTGTCTTTGCCCAGAGCCCCGGGCTGCTCTGCGGGGAAGCGCTGGAGCCCGACCTGAGCCTGGAGCCCCATCTGAGCCTTGAGCCCAATCTGGAGCCCGACCTGAGCCTGGAGCCCCATCTGAGCCTTGAGCCCAATCTGGAGCCCAGCCTGAGCCTGGAGCCCGACCTGAGCCTGGAGCCCCATCTGAGCCTTGAGCCCAATCTGGAGCCCGACCTGAGCCTGGAGCCCAACCTGGAGCCCAGTCTGAGCCTGGAGCCCAACCTGGAGCCCAGTCTGAGCCTTGAGCCCAACCTGGAGCCCAGTCTGAGCCTGGAGCCCAATCTGAGCCTGGAGCCCAACCTGAGGCTGGAGCCTGACCTGAGCCTGGAGCCCGACCTGGAGCCCAACCTGAGCCTGGAGCCCAACCTGAATGTTGAGCCCCGACCTGAGCCTGGAGCCCAACCTGAGGCTGGAGCCCGACCTGGAGCCCAACCTGAGCCTGGAGCCCAACCTGAGCATTGAGCCTGACCTGGAGCCCAATCTGAGCCTTGAGCCCCACCTGGAGCCAGACCTGAGCCTGGAGCCCAGCCTGAGCCTTAAGCCCAACCTGAGCCTGGAGCCCAACCTGAGTGTTGAGCCCAACCTGGAGCCCAACCTGAGCGTTGAGCCCAACCTGAGCCTTGAGCCCAATCTGCGTCCCAACCTGAGCCTGGAGTCCGACCTGAGCGTTGAGCCCATCCTGGAGCCCCACCTGAGCCTTGAGCCCGACCTGGAGCCCAACCCGACCTGGAGCCCAACCTGAGCCTTGAGCCCAATCTGGAGCCCGACCTGAGCACTGAGCCCAACCTGGAGCCCAGCCTGAGTGTTGAGCCCAACCTGGAGCCCGACCGGAGCCTGGAGCCCAACCTGAGCCTTGAGCCTGACCTGGAGCCCAACCTGAGCCTTGAGCCTGACCTGGAGCCCGACCTGAAGCCCAACCTGAGCCTTGAGCCTGACCTGGAGCCCGACCTGAAGCCCAACTTGAGCCTTGAGCCCGACCTGGAGCCCAACCTCAGCGTTGAACCCGACCTGGAGCCCAGTCTGAGTGTTGAGCCCAACCTGGAGCCCGACCTGAGCCTGGAGCCCAACCTGAGCGTCTTCTCGCCCCGGTGGTCAGTATTTATTAACGACGGTCAGTATTTATTAATAGCGATCGGTATTTATTAATGATAGTCAATATTTATTAATAACGATCTATTTATTAATAACGATCTATTTATTAATAACAGTCGGTATTTATTAACGACGGTCAGTATTTATTAATAACGATCAGTATTTATTAACAATCGGTATCTATTAACGATCGCTATCCATTAACGAGCAGCATTTATTAACGGCAGAGCAACCCCTGCCCGCCCCCGTTGCTTCTCTCCTGCAGGGTGGGAACATCTACCGCCTCCCGACCGCGGCGCGGGAGGAAACCGCGTCCGCCGGGCGGTGAGTGAATCGCAGTGGGATCTCGAGGGCACATTTGCTTTAAATCCTTGTTATTTAACCCTTTGGGCTCGAAACCTTTGAGACCGAACGCCCATTGATTCCACCGGGCGAGCTGCACCTGCCTGGAGCTTCGATGCCGACTACGCCGTCTGTTCTAAGACCCGCCGCGGCTTTGTAATGTTGATTTTTTACCTTTTTATCTTGGTTTTGGTCACTTTAGCCACTTGGCGGCTGCTCCGGCCGACGACGGCGGCGTCTCCATGTGCCGGAACCGCGGGCGACCGGTGGATGCCGAGCGGGGGGCTGCGCGGCTGCTTGTGCCCTTTGTGGGGGTTGTTACCAAATTGTGAACAATTGGATGATTTGTGAAATAAGGAATTGCTGCGGTGTAAAGATTCGCGTCCCGCGCTCTCGCCCAGTTTGGGTCATGTTTAGTGTAGCGGGTTTTATTATCCTCGTTATCTTACCTAACGGAGAAATAACTCAGAAGAGCAGTTTGCAAAGCACTTCGGCATCCTCCGGCGCCACCGACGCTCCCGGTTCATTTGTGCTCAGGTGCACGATGCGTGACACGGAAACACCGCAAAATCGTCACCGGGAGATGGAAACGGCGCCTCCGAACCCCCGATGCCGTCCGAAAACACCCCGCTGGTGATCCCGGTGTCGGTTCCGTTGACAAGGAACGAGGTGGGTGACGCGTGTTTGGATGGTTGCGCGATGATTCGCCAACCGACGGCGCCGGAGTCGCTTCCCGGAGCACCCGTGTGTTTCGCTGGCTGAACCGGGGTGCTACGTGCCCCGAAACCCCCCCAAATTACACCCAAATAGCGCTACGGTGGCCGCTACCCCAGGGACGGGCTTGGGGGAGGTTCCAGGCTCCCACTGGGTTATTGATCGGCAATATGGAACCTGCCGATCGCCTCAAATTGGGTGAAAGGGAGGAAGCGTCAGCGGGACCGGAGGGTCCCTGCACCCCCCGTTTTGGGGTTCGTCGCTTGTTTTTGAGCCAAAAAAGGAGGAAAAGCAGATAGACGCCCTGTGTGATTTGGTGCATTTTCCACCTTTAACCCTTTTCTTGTTTGACGTTGCCCAGGTCACCGAAAATGAGTCTCCGGCCGGGAAGATCTCGCAGCAAAAGAGGCAGCGGTGGCTGAAACCCCTTGTGATCCCGGCGCCGGCGCCGGGGGTGGATTCCAGAGCCGCCTGCGCCCCCTGGTGCTCCTGCTGGAGCGGGTGCTGCGCCACCTGCTGTGGGGCGCCCCATACACCCCCCCCGCCCATGCTCAGCCCCCTGCGCCGCGGCTCCGGCCTCTACTTCAGCACCCTCTGCGCCCCCAAATGCCGCGGGGACCCCCACGCGGCTCTTCGGGGCCATTTTAGGTACGAACCCCCTCATTTCTACACTTGGGGTGACAAAACCGCCCCGCTTGACGCTTTGATTTGTGGATTAAAGCGCTTTCGGCCGCCCCGCGGGGTTAATGCGCCGGTGCGACGTGGCTGTTCCCACTTTGGGGTGAACACCCCGTTTCCTGGTTGTGGTTTGCGGGGGGTTTATCTCAACCCAGGCCAAGCGATCCTGGTGTAAAACCACCTGGTGAACCCGGTTTGGGTTCGGCTTCCCCTTGTTGGTTTGTGGTGATGAGCGCAGAGCTCGTGCTCCCAAAAACCCCCAAATTAGGTGTTTTTGTGCAACGTGGGGTGGAAACGACCCCCCAGTGTTTCGCTGCGCTATCGCGTGTAAAAACCACCTGAGTGCTGCGATCCGGCCGCAAAACCCTATTGGGATGGCCCATCAGCGACTGATTCACCAAAATGATGGGAATTGGGGGCAATTTGTGGTTGTGTCGCTGAGAAACGGTCTCGGCACGATGGTTTTGATTCTGAGTGTTGTTTTTCCCCCTATTTATCAATACTCTGTAGGTAGAATGGACGGTAACTTGGGATTGTGCCTGCTGAAGGACGCCACCAATATCAGCGTCCAGCCGTGAGTCCCCAAAACACCAAAAATGGGTGTATCGTGCTTTTCTTCCCCCTCGTTTGGCCCATTAGGACCCATTTATATCAATTCTGCGCGGAACACGAGGCGCCCTCGCGGCGCTGGTGCTGCCGATGTCACCGGCGGGGCTGATGTCACAACGGAACCCCGGTGACGCTCAGTCGTTCCGAGCACTCGCAGCGCGTCTCTCCCGCTCTGCCGAGTCTCGCAGCGAATCCCTGTGGTTGTTGAGTTAACCGCGCGGTTTCGGCGCCGATCGGAGCCCGGTGATGCCGTCAGTGCTGGCGAACGCCCCCGGCCCGGCCCGCCGAGCCGCCGCGGTGCCGTCACCGCCTCTCCTCCCCTTCTCCAGGAACATCAACGTCGGGAGCTGCTTCCAGGCGGAGCTGCCGGCCCTGCGCGACCCGTCCGAGGCGCAGCACGACGAGGAGCCCGCGTCGCTGCTCTGGAAGCCCTGGGGGGACATGGACACCGACCCCCAAGCGCAGGACCCAGGTTTGTCACGCGTTCGGTGCCTGGCACACACCCCACTTGGGGCCCCGGGGGGTTCGGCGCTGCACCTGGGGCTCCCAACGCTGCGTTTTGGGTAGAAATAGTGACTTTTTCCATGTCTTTCTTGCCCTCCGCTCCACCTGTTGTGCTTGTTTTCCGCTGTCCCGTATCGCGCCTTTTCTCCCCAAAACCCGACTTTCCCATGTCCTATCGTACCCGTTATGGTATCGCACCTCTTCTTGACAATCCCCAATGTTTCCGTTGTCGTATCGCGCCTTTTCTTGACAAAACCCAACTTTTCTTCTCCTATCGCGTCTTTTCTTGACAATCCCCAACGTTTCCATTGTCGTATTGCGCCTTTTCTCAACAAAACCCAACTTTTCCTTGTCATATTGTGCTTTTTCTTGACAAAACCCAACTTTTCCTTGTCCTATCGCACCCGTTGTCGTATCGTTCTTTTCCTTGACAAACGCCAACATTTCCATGTCGTATCCCGTCTTTTCTCCCCAAACCCCAACATGTCACATCCCCCTGTTCCCCCAAACCCCAACATGTCACATCGCCCTGTTCCCCCCAAACCCCAACATGTCACATCCCCCTGTTCCCCCCCAAACCCCAACATGTCACATCCCCCTGTTCCCCCCCAAACCCCAACATGTCACATCCCCCTGTTCCCCCCCAAACCCCAACATGTCACATCCCCCTGTTCCCCCCCAAACCCCAACATGTCACATCCCCCTGTTCCCCCCCAAACCCCAACATCCCCCCATCACCCTGTTCCCCCCAAACCCCAACATGTCACATCCCCCTGTTCCCCCCAAACCCCAACATCCCCCCATCACCCTGTTCCCCCCCAAACCCCAACATGTCACATCCCCCTGTTCCCCCCAAACCCCAACATCCCCCCATCACCCTGTTCCCCCAAACCCCAACATGTCACATCCCCCTGTTCCCCCCCAAACCCCAACATGTCACATCCCCCTGTTCCCCCCCAAACCCCAACATGTCACATCCCCCTGTTCCCCCCCAAACCCCAACATGTCACATCCCCCTGTTCCCCCCCAAACCCCAACATGTCACATCCCCCTGTTCCCCCCCAAACCCCAACATCCCCCCATCACCCTGTTCCCCCCAAACCCCAACATGTCACATCCCCCTGTTCCCCCCCAAACCCCAACATCCCCCCCATCACCCTGTTCCCCCCCCAAACCCCAACATGTCACATCCCCCTGTTCCCCCCCAAACCCCAACATCCCCCCATCACCCTGTTCCCCCCAAACCCCAACATGTCACATCCCCCTGTTCCCCCCCAAACCCCAACATGTCACATCCCCCTGTTCCCCCCCAAACCCCAACATCCCCCCATCACCCTGTTCCCCCCCAAACCCCAACATGTCACATCCCCCTGTTCCCCCCCAAACCCCAACATGTCACATCCCCCTGTTCCCCCCCAAACCCCAACATGTCACATCACCCTGTTCCCCCCCCAAACCCCAACATGTCACATCCCCCTGTTCCCCCCCAAACCCCAACATCCCCCCATCACCCTGTTCCCCCCAAACCCCAACATGTCACATCCCCCTGTTCCCCCCAAACCCCAACATGTCACATCCCCCTGTTCCCCCCCAAACCCCAACATGTCACATCCCCCTGTTCCCCCCAAACCCCAACATGTCACATCACCCTGTTCCCCCCAAACCCCAACATGTCACATCACCCTGTTCCCCCCCAAACCCCAACATGTCACATCCCCCTGTTCCCCCCAAACCCCAACATGTCACATCACCCTGTTCCCCCAAACCCCAACATGTCACATCCCCCTGTTCCCCCCCAAACCCCAACATGTCACATCCCCCTGTTCCCCCCAAACCCCAACATGTCACATCACCCTGTTCCCCCAAACCCCAACATGTCACATCACCCTGTTCCCCCCCAAACCCCAACATGTCACATCGCCCTGTTCCCCCCCAAACCCCAACATGTCACATCGCCCTGTTCCCCCCCAAACCCCAACATGTCACATCCCCCTGTTCCCCCCAAACCCCAACATGTCACATCCCCCTGTTCCCCCCCAAACCCCAACATGTAACATCACCCTGTTCCCCCCCAAACCCCAACATGTCACATCACCCTGTTCCCCCCAAACCCCAACATGTCACATCACCCTGTTCCCCCCCAAACCCCAACATCCCCCCATCACCCTGTTCCCCCCAAACCCCAACATCCCCCCATCACCCTGTTCCCCCCCCAAACCCCAACATGTCACATCCCCCTGTTCCCCCCCAAACCCCAACATCCCCCCATCCCCCTGTTCCCCCCCAAACCCCAACATGTCACATCACCCTGTTCCCCCCCAAACCCCAACATGTCACATCACCCTGTTCCCCCCCAAACCCCAACATGTCACATCCCCCTGTTCCCCCCCAAACCCCAACATCCCCCCATCACCCTGTTCCCCCCCCAAACCCCAACATGTCACATCACCCTGTCCCCCCCAAACCCCAACATGTCACATCCCCCTGTTCCCCCCAAACCCCAACATGTCACATCACCCTGTTCCCCCCCAAACCCCAACATGTCACATCACCCTGTTCCCCCCAAACCCCAACATCCCCCCCATCCCCCTGTTCCCCCCCAAACCCCAACATGTCACATCCCCCTGTTCCCCCCAAACCCCAACATGTCACATCACCCTGTTCCCCCCAAACCCCAACATCCCCCCATCACCCTGTCCCCCCCAAACCCCAACATGTCACATCACCCTGTTCCCCCCCAAACCCCAACATGTCACATCCCCCTGTTCCCCCCCAAACCCCAACATCCCCCCATCACCCTATTCCCCCCCAAACCCCAACATGTCACATCCCCCTGTTCCCCCCAAACCCCAACATGTCACATCCCCCTGTTCCCCCCCAAACCCCAACATGTCCCATCACCCTGTTCCCCCCAAACCCCAACATGTCACATCCCCCTGTTGCCCCCAAACCCCAACATCCCCACATCACCCTGTTCCCCCCAAACCCCAACATGTCACATCCCCCTGTTCCCCCCCAAACCCCAACATGTCCCATCACCCTGTTCCCCCCAAACCCCAACATGTCACATCCCCCTGTTCCCCCCCCAAACCCCAACATGTCCCATCACCCTGTTCCCCCCCAAACCCCAACATCCCCCCATCACCCTGTCCCCCCCCAAACCCCAACATGTCACATCCCCCTGTTCCCCCCCAAACCCCAACATGTCCCATCACCCTGTTCCCCCCAAACCCCAACATGTCACATCCCCCTGTTGCCCCCAAACCCCAACATGTCACATCCCCCTGTTCCCCCCCAAACCCCAACATGTCCCATCACCCTGTTCCCCCCAAACCCCAACATGTCACATCCCCCTGTTGCCCCCAAACCCCAACATGTCACATCACCCTGTTCCCCCAAACCCCAACATGTCACATCCCCCTGTTCCCCCCCAAACCCCAACATGTCACATCCCCCTGTTCCCCCCAAACCCCAACATGTCACATCACCCTGTTCCCCCCAAACCCCAACATGTCACATCCCCCTATTCCCCCCCAAACCCCAACATCCCCCCATCCCCCTATTCCCCCCCCAAACCCCAACATCCCCCCATCCCCCTGTTCCCCCCCAAACCCAAACATGTCACATCGCCCTGTTCCCCCCCAAACCCCAACATGTCACATCCCCCTGTTCCCCCCAAACCCCAACATGTCACATCCCCCTGTTCCCCCCCAAATCCCAACATCCCCCCATCACCCTGTTCCCCCCCAAACCCCAACATGTCACATCCCCCTGTTCCCCCCAAACCCCAACATGTCACATCCCCCTGTTCCCCCCCAAACCCCACCATGTCACATCCCCCTGTTCCCCCCCAAACCCCAACATGTCACATCCCCCTGTTCCCCCCCAAACCCCAACATGTCACATCCCCCTGTTCCCCCCAAACCCCAACATGTCACATCACCCTGTTCCCCCAAACCCCAACATGTCACATCCCCCTGTTCCCCCCCAAACCCCAACATGTCACATCCCCCTGTTCCCCCCCAAACCCCAACATGTCACATCCCCCTGTTCCCCCCCAAACCCCAACATGTCACATCGCCCTGTTCCCCCCAAACCCCAACATGTCACATCACCCTGTCCCCCCCAAACCCCAACATCCCCCCATCACCCTGTTCCCCCCCAAACCCCAACATGTCACATCACCCTGTTCCCCCCCAAACCCCAACATGTCACATCACCCTGTTCCCCCCAAACCCCAACATGTCACATCACCCTGTCCCCCCCAAACCCCAACATCCCCCCATCACCCTGTCCCCCCCAAACCCCAACATGTCACATCACCCTGTTCCCCCCCAAACCCCAACATGTCACATCACCCTGTTCCCCCCAAACCCCAACATCCCCCCATCCCCCTGTTCCCCCCCCAAACCCCAACATGTCACATCCCCCTGTTCCCCCCAAACCCCAACATCCCCCCATCACCCTGTCCCCCCCCAAACCCCAACATGTCACATCCCCCTATTCCCCCCCCAAACCCCAACATGTCACATCCCCCTGTTCCCCCCCAAACCCCAACATGTCACATCACCCTGTTCCCCCAAACCCCAACATCCCCCCATCACCCTGTTCCCCCCCCAAACCCCAACATGTCACATAACCCTGTTCCCCCCAAACCCCAACATGTCACATCCCCCTGTTCCCCCCCAAACCCCAACATCCCCCCATCACCCTGTTCCCCCCCAAACCCCAACATGTCACATCCCCCTGTTCCCCCCAAACCCCAACATGTCACATCACCCTGTTCCCCCCCAAACCCCAACATGTCACATCACCCTGTTCCCCCCAAACCCCAACATCCCCCCATCACCCTGTTCCCCCCCAAACCCCAACATGTCACATCACCCTGTTCCCCCCCCAAACCCCAACATGTCACATCACCCTGTTCCCCCCCAAACCCCAACATGTCACATCACCCTGTTCCCCCCAAACCCCAACATGTCACATCACCCTGTTCCCCCCCCAAACCCCAACATGTCACATCACCCTGTTCCCCCCCCAAACCCCAACATGTCACATCACCCTGTTCCCCCCCAAACCCCAACATGTCACATCCCCCTGTTCCCCCCAAACCCCAACATGTCACATCACCCTGTTCCCCCCAAACCCCAACATGTCACATCACCCTGTTCCCCCCCAAACCCCAACATGTCACATCACCCTGTTCCCCCCAAACCCCAACATCCCCCCATCACCCTGTCCCCCCCAAACCCCAACATGTCACATAACCCTGTTCCCCCCAAACCCCAACATGTCACATCCCCCTGTTCCCCCCCCAAACCCCAACATCCCCCCCATCACCCTGTTCCCCCCCCAAACCCCAACATGTCACATCACCCTGTTCCCCCCCAAACCCCAACATGTCACATCCCCCTGTTCCCCCCAAACCCCAACATGTCACATCCCCCTGTTCCCCCCCCAAACCCCAACATCCCCCCATCACCCTGTTCCCCCCAAACCCCAACATGTCACATCCCCCTGTTCCCCCCCAGACCCCAACATGTCACATCACCCTGTCCCCCCCCCAAACCCCAACATGTCACATCACCCTGTTCCCCCCCAAACCCCAACATGTCACATCACCCTGTCCCCCCCCAAACCCCAACATGTCACATCACCCTGTTCCCCCCAAACCCCAACATGTCACATCACCCTGTTCCCCCCAAACCCCAACATGTCACATCCCCCTGTTCCCCCCCAAACCCCAACATGTCACATCCCCCTGTTCCCCCCAAACCCCAACATGTCACATCCCCCTGTTCCCCCCAAACCCCAACATGTCACATCACCCTGTTCCCCCCCAAACCCCAACATGTCACATCACCCTGTTCCCCCCAAACCCCAACATGTCACATCACCCTGTTCCCCCCCAAACCCCAACATCCCCCCATCCCCCTGTTCCCCCCCAAACCCCAACATGTCACATCGCCCTGTTCCCCCCCCAAACCCCAACATGTCACATCCCCCTGTTCCCCCCCAAACCCCAACATCCCCCCATCACCCTGATCCCCCCCAAACCCCAACATGTCACATCACCCTGTTCCCCCCAAACCCCAAAATGTCACATCACCCTGTTCCCCCCAAACCCCAACATGTCACATCCCCCTGTTCCCCCCCCAAACCCCAACATGTCACATCCCCCTGTTCCCCCCAAACCCCAACATGTCACATCCCCCTGTTCCCCCCCAAACCCCAACATGTCACATCCCCCTGTTCCCCCCCAAACCCCAACATGTCACATCACCCTGTTCCCCCCAAACCCCAACATGTCACATCCCCCTGTTCCCCCCAAACCCCAACATGTCACATCCCCCTGTTCCCCCCCAAACCCCAACATCCCCCCATCACCCTGTTCCCCCCCAAACCCCAACATGTCACATCCCCCTGTTCCCCCCAAACCCCAACATGTCACATCACCCTGTTCCCCCCCAAACCCCAACATGTCACATCCCCCTGTTCCCCCCCAAACCCCAACATCCCCCCATCACCCTGTTCCCCCCCAAACCCCAACATGTCACATCCCCCTGTTCCCCCCAAACCCCAACATGTCACATCCCCCTGTTCCCCCCCAAACCCCAACATGTCACATCCCCCTGTTCCCCCCAAACCCCAACATGTCACATCACCCTGTTCCCCCAAACCCCAACATGTCACATCACCCTGTTCCCCCCCAAACCCCAACATGTCACATCCCCCTGTTCCCCCCAAACCCCAACATGTCACATCGCCCTGTTCCCCCCAAACCCCAACATGTCACATCACCCTGTCCCCCCCAAACCCCAACATCCCCATGTCGTTATCACCCTGTTCCCCCCAAGCCCCCCCAGTTCCCATTGTCACACCACATCCCCCCCCCCTGTCGGGTACAGTGGCGACCCTGCTGTCCCTGGCGAGCTCCAGCGGCGTCCCCGGCCGCGTCCCCAACCTGGAGCTGGCCCTGCACTGCCTGCACGCGGCGCGCGGCGACGTCACGGTGAGAGACCCCAAAAGCCCCCATATCACCCCCAAAACCCGCGCGCCGGCTCACGCAGCACCCCAAAGTCACAACTTGGGGCGTTCTGCTCCGAATGGAAGGGGAACCCCGAGCGTTTTCCTCTTGCAGAAGGCGCTGGAGATGCTGCTTTCCGGGGGGCCCCCGAAGTCCGAAACGGACCCTCTGGCCAATTATCATTACGCAGGTAAACGAGGAACGGGGCTCGTTGCTCCCCCCAGGACACAAATAGACACCACAGTGCCCCTTCCGTGCTCATTTAAATATCTTTGGGCGCCGATAATGACCCCCCAGGCTCATTGGCTAATTGCGTTCCCCATAACGAACCCGCTCGTTGCCCCGCAGGGTCGGACACGTGGACGCCGCTGGAGAAGCAGCTTTTCCACCGCGCCTTCGCCATCCACAAGAAGGACTTTTATCTCATCCACAAGAGGGTAAATCCCCCGAAACCGGCGCCTTTTAACCCAAAAAGTCGCGTTTTCGAGTCGCGCCTCAAAATCCTGTTTTCCCAAATCTCATTTTGCTGCTTGACGCCTCAAAAAAGGCGCCGGAACGAGATAAAACGAGGCGTCTACGTTATTTACCGCAGCGTTTCCATCCTAAACCGCTCCTGTCCCCTCTTGTTAGGTCCAGACTAAGACCGTGGCCCAGTGTGTGGAATATTACTACATCTGGAAGAAAAAGACTAAACTCCAGTCCTACCGAGCAAAAGGGAAGGACAACAAGCTCAAGAGAAACAAGGAAAAGGCCGAGGAGAAGGTAGAAAAGGCGTTTGCGTGAGGATTTGCGCCGCGGGGAAAACGGCGTTAAGGCCAGAAAAGCGGCTTTTTGGGCCCAAAATGGGCTTGAGTGGCTGCAATTTCAACACTATTAAAGATCCTGCTGGTGTTCAAATGGTTTTGGGGGATATGCTGTGGTTTTGGCTTCGCCGCCGAAGGGACTTGCTGGGGGTTCCCTGCTCAAAAGTGGTGGTTTGGGTCGCAAAAAGAGCCGTTTTTGGCTATTTTAGCCTCGCCCGGCCAAGATGTTTCTATGGGCGGTTCTAGAGGGTCTTGTTTTCAAGCTGGTTTATTCTCAGCGCTCTCGATCTTCCTGAAAGGGGGAATGAGGGGAATCTCTGCTTTCCAGGCCAACCGCAGCCCGAAGAAGCGCCGCCTCGCGCCCGAGGAAAAGGGCGAATTGAGGCAGAAAGTGCCCCAAAATGAGGGCGCCAAGGAGTCCTTTCCCTGCACCGGGTGCGGCAGGTGAGTTGTTGCTCATTTGGGGATGAAGAGGTTAAAACCGGGCGGCGCGGAGCCGAGAAACGGCGCCGTACCCGCGCCAAAACGCACCCAACGGGGTAGAACCAAAAAGCACTAAAAGCGGTGTTTTCCGCCCCGTTTGCAGGGCGTTTGCCACGATTCGAGGCGGGAACGCCCACATGAAGAGGCACCGGGCGCCGGAGCCACAGACCGGGATTGAGCCACCTCCTGAATGCTTGGAAATTCGGGAGAAACCAGCTGAAATGGCGCGTGTGGCGATTCCGGAGCCGCAGGCCGGGACCGAGCCGCCCCCAAAATGCCTGGAAAACGAGGGGAAACCACCTGAAATGGAGATTACGGAGCCGGAGCCGCAGGCCGTGAACAAGCCGCCCCTGAAGCGCCCAAATATTGAGGAGAAACCAGCTGAAACGGTGATTGCAGCGCCGGAGCCGCAGGCCGGGACCGAGCCGCCCCCAAAGCGCCTGAAGACGGAGGAGGAACCACCCGAAACGGCGATTGCGGCGCCGGCGCTGGAGCAGCACCCGGGGTAGGTTTGCGCCCTTAGGAAACCCCCCCGCGCCGAAACCACCGCCGGCTTTGCCACCGGACGGCGCATCCAGAGGGGGATTTTTGGGGAGCAAAGGGGCAAATCCACGTGTGTTTGAAGAAGGGACGGGGTGGGGGGTTTCTCGGCATCGGCACCGGGTTCGAGGGGAAGAGACGCGACGGCGCCGATCATCTGCGCCCGCGGCACAAGGGGGCGGCGAAACGGGCCTGGAATTGGGCTGAAATCCGGCGAGATCGGGAAAAAACACCGCGGTGACATCAAACGGCAGCGGCTGCTCGCGGTGGGAAGAAGCGGCGATGGGAAATCGTGGCAAAACGGTCATTATTTCGCCATAAAGCGCCCAATCTGAGCCGAGAAACGGGGGTTTTGGTGGTTTTATTCCTGTTTAATGCGCATTCTACTTTGGTTAATAAATTGGGTTCTGGAACAAGTTCGTTAACGCACCGATTTGTGGTTATTCGCAGCAAAAGGGCGGAGTGACAACGGGGGGTTTGAGATTTATCGCTGTCGCGATATCGGGGCTGTCGGTGCCACCTGTCATGATACCGGGGCTGTTGTCACTGCCCGTCGCGATACCGGAGCTGTCAGTGCCACCGTCGTGATACCGGAGCTGTGTCACTGCCTATCGCGATATCGGGGCCATCGGTGCCACCTGTCGTGATACCGGGGCTGTTGTCGCTGCCCGTCGCGATATCAGGACTGTTGTTGCTGCCCATCGCGATACCAGGGCTGTCAGTGCCACCGTCGTGATACCGGAGCTGTGTCACTGCCTATCACGATATCGGGGCCATCGGTGCCACCTGTCGTGATACCAGGGCTGTTGTCGCTGCCTGTCGCGATATCAGGACTGTTGTTGCTGCCCCATCACGATACTGGGGCCATCAGTGCCACCTGTCATGATACCGGGGCTGTTGTTGCTGCCCGTCGCGATATTGGGGCCATCGGTGCCACCTGTTGTGATAGCGGGGCTGTTGTCGCTGCCCATCGCGATATCAGGACTGTTGTCGCTGCCCATCGCGATACCAGGGCCATCAGTGCCACCTGTCATGATACCAGGGCTGTTGTCGCTGCCCGTTGCGATATCGGGACTGTTGTCGCTGCCCGTCGCGATACCGGGGCTGTCGGTGCCACCTGTCGTGATACCGGGGCTGTTGTCGCTGCCCGTCGCGATATCGGGGCTCTCGGTGCCACCGTCACGATACCGGAGCTGTGTCACTGCCCGTCGCGATACCGGAGCTGTCAGTGCCACCGTCGTGATACCGGAGCTGTGTCACTGCCTATCGCGATATCGGGGCCATCGGTGCCACCTGTCGTGATACCGGGGCTGTTGTCGCTGCCCGTCGCGATATCAGGACTGTTGTTGCTGCCCATCACGATACTGGGGGCCATCAGTGCCACCTGTCATGATACCGGGGCTGTTGTTGCTGCCCGTCGCGATATTGGGGCCATCGGTGCCACCTGTTGTGATAGCGGGGCTGTTGTCGCTGCCCATCGCGATATCGGGACTGTTGTCGCTGCCCATCGCGATACCAGGGCCATCAGTGCCACCTGTCATGATACCAGGGCTGTTGTCGCTGCCCGTCGCGATACCGGGGCTGTCGGTGCCACCTGTTGTGATACCAGGGCTGTTGTCGCTGCCCGTCGCGATATCGGGGCTCTCGGTGCCACCGTCACGATACTGGAGCTGTGTCACTGCCCGTCGCGATACCGGAGCTGTCAGTGCCACCGTCGTGATACCGGAGCTGTGTCACTGCCTATCACGATATCGGGGCCATCGGTGCCACCTGTCGTGATACCGGGGCTGTTGTCGCTGCCCGTCGCGATATCGGGACTGTTGTTGCTGCCCATCGCGATACCGGGGCCATCAGTGCCACCTGTCATGATACCGGAGCTGTGTCACTGCCTATCACGATATCGGGGCCATCGGTGCCACCTGTCGTGATACCGGGGCTGTTGTCGCTGCCCGTCGCGATATCAGGACTGTTGTTGCTGCCCATCACGATACTGGGGCCATCAGTGCCACCTGTCATGATACCGGGGCTGTTGTCACTGCCCGTCGCGATATCGGGTCCATCAGTGCCACCTGTTGTGATAGCGGGGCTGTTGTCGCTGCCCATCGCGATATCGGGACTGTTGTCGCTGCCCATCGCGATACCGGGGCCATCAGTGCCACCTGTCATGATACCAGGGCTGTTGTCACTGCCTGTCGCGATATCGGGGCCATTGGTGCCACCTGTTGTGATACCGGGGCTGTTGTCACTGCCTGTCATGATATCAGGGCTGTCGGTGCCACCTGTCATGATATCGGGGCTGTGTCACTGCCCGTCATGATACTGGGGCTGTCGGTGCCACCGTCGCGATACCAGGGCTGTTGTCACTGCCATCGCGATACCAGGGCTCTTGGTTCTGCCCATCATGATACTGGGCCTGTTGTGATACCGGGGTCATTGTCACTGCCCATCGCGATACCAGTGCTGTTGGTGCCGCCTGTCGCGATACTGGGACTGTCAGTGCTGCCCATCATGATACTGGGGCTGTCAGTGCCACCTGTTGCGATAGCGGGACCATCATTGCTACCCATCGTGATACCGGGGCCGCCGTTGCTGCCCATCGCGATACTGGGGCTGTTGGTGCTGCCGTCGTGATACCGGGGCTGTTGTTGCTGCCCGTCGCGATACCGGGGCTCTCGGTGCCACCGTCACGATACCGGAGCTGTGTCACTGCCCGTCGCGATACCCGGAGCTGTCAGTGCCACCGTCGTGATACCGGGGCTGTTGTCGCTGCCCATCGCGATATCAGGGCCATAGGTGCCACCTGTCGTGATACCGGGGCTGTTGTCACTGCCCGTCGCGATATCGGGGCTGTTGCTGCCACCTGTCGCGATATCGGGGCTGTTGTCGCTGCCCGTCGTGATATCAGGGCCATTGGTGCCACCTGTCACGATATCGGGACCATCGTCGCTGCCCGTCACGATACCAGGGCTGTCGGTGCCACCGTCACGATACCGGGGCCATCGTTGCTGCCCATCACGATACTGGGCCTGTTGTGATACCGGGGTCGTCGTCGCTGCCCATCGCGATACCGGGATCTTCGTCGCTGCCCATCACGATACCGGGGCTGTTGGTGCCGCCCGTCGCGATAGTGGGACCATCATTCCTACCCACCATGATACCGGGGCCGAGGTGCTGCTGTCGCGATAGCGGGGCTGTCGGTGCCACCTGTCGCGATAGTGGGGCCAACTGGGGGGAAAACACCAGCGAAACGCCCCCTGTGGAGAGAAACGGGCCCAACAGCCTCAGCTCCTCGCACGCCTCGGGTCCCTCAGTCCTCCCCCGGGCCCGTTTCCCCCATTTTCCCCCGTTTTGGGGGGAATTAACGCGAAAACGGGGCACGTACCTCGTCAATGAGCCCGCAGCTCGTTAATGAGCACGTACTTCGTTAATGAGCCCGCAGCTCGTTAACACTCACGGGACAACCCCGACAGACCCGCCGCTCGCCTCACGGTTCCCGCCTCTTCCTTGTGCCGCCGGCTCCAGTCCCCACCTTGGTCCGCCTCGCCCTCGCATTGGCTGGCGCTCTGCGCACACCCCGCCTCTCCGTTCCGATTGGCCGAGCGAGCCGCCTATCACAGGACGAGCGCTGCGTAGTCGTTTACCTGAGGGCGGGAAGCGGCGTGTGTCAATCAGAGAGTCACGTGAGACAGGCGGCCGGCGGCGTCTCTGCCTGTGTCACGTGAGCAGGGCGCGGGGGCGGGGAAGGCGGAAGTGAGGGCGGAAGTGAAGGCCGCAGTGAAGGCCGCGGCCGCCATGGACCCGGCCGGGAAGGAGAAGGAGGCGCTGCAGCTGCTGGCCGAGGCCGACAAGAAGGTCCGCGGCTCCCAGTCCCTTCTTCGCCGGCCTCTTCGGGTGAGGGCGGCCCGGCCCGACCGGCCCTCGGGCTCCTCCGGGCGGCCCCGCGGCGACGGGCGGGGGGGCGAGGCCTGGGGAGCTGCTGAGGGAGCGGGGCCGGGGAGGGGGGGGGGGGGGTGTGTGTGAAAAATGGGGATCGGGGGGGAGTTTGGGGTGAAAACCGGGAGTTGGGGGGAGTTTGGGGTGGAAAGTGGAGATTGGGGGTGAGTTTGGCGTGAAAAGTGGGGAGTTTGGGGTGAAAAGTGGCGATTGGGTGAATTTGGGGTGAAAATTTGTCTCTGGGGGGTTTGTTTTGTGCCCCCACGACAGTATTTTGGGGTTCAGGAGGATGTTTAGGGGCCTTTAGGGTGATTTTGGGTGCCAGGATGATAGTTTTGGGGTCTTTGGGGGATATTTTGTGATCCAAGATGATATTTTGGGGGTCCAGGAGGGTATTTGGGTGCCCAGGATGATATTTTTGGCGTCTTTTGAGGATATTTTGGGTGCCAAGGATGATGTTTTGGGTACCCAGGCTGATATTTTGGGTGTCAAGCACAGTATTTTTGGGGTCTTTTGGGGATATTTTATGGTCCCCGGTGGGTATTTGGGTGCCCAGGGTGACATTTGGGTGCTAAGGATGATATTTTGGGTGGCCAGGGTGACATTTGGGTGACATGGGGGGTATTTTGGGTGCCCAAGTGGGTATTTGGGTGCTAAGGATGATATTTTGGGTGCCCAGGTGGGTATTTTGGGTGCCCAGGAGGATGTATTTCAGGTCTAGGAGGATGATTTTTGGGTGCCCAGGTGGGTATTTGGGTGCCCAGGGTGACATTTGGGTGCCCAGGGTGACATTTGGGTGCCATGGGGGGTATTTGGGTGCTAAGGATGATATTTTGGGTGCCCAGGTGGGTATTTTGGGTGCCCAGGAGGTCGTTTTTCAGGTCTAGGAGGATGATTTTTGGGTGCCCAGGGTGACATTTGGGTGCCATGGTGGGTATTTGGGTGCCCAGGGTGACATTTGGGTGCCCAGGGTGACATTTGGGTGCCCAGGTGGGTATTTTGGGTGCCCAGGAGGTCGTTTTTCAGGTCTAGGAGGATGATTTTTGGGTGCCCAGGGTGATATTTTGGGTGCCATGTGGGGTATTTTGATGCCCAGGGTGACATTTGGGTGCCATGGGGGGTATTTGGGGTGCCATGGGGGGTATTTAGGTCTGCAGGGTGACATTTGGGTGCCCAGGAGGGTGTTTTGGGTGCCCAGGGTGACATTTGGGGTGCCATGGGGGGTATTTTGGGTGCCATGGGGGGTATTTTAGGTCTGCAGGGTGACATTTGGGTGCCCAGGAGGGTATTTTGGGTGCCCAGGAGGTCGTTTTTCAGGTCTAGGAGGATGATTTTTGGGTGCCCAGGGTGACATTTGGGTGCCCAGGGTGACATTTGGGGTGCCATGGGGGGTATTTTAGGTCTGCAGGGTGACATTTGGGTGCCCAGGAGGGTGTTTTGGGTGCCCAGGAGGGTGTTTTGGGTGCCCAGGGTGACATTTGGGTGCCCAGGAGGGTGTTTTGGGTGCCCAGGGTGACATTTGGGTGCCATGGGGGGTATTTGGGGTGCCATGGGGGGTATTTTAGGTTTCCAGGGTGACATTTGGGTGCCCAGGAGGGTGTTTTGGGTGCCCAGGAGGGTGTTTTGGGTGCCCAGGGTGACATTTGGGGTGCCATGGGGGGTATTTGGGGTGCCATGGGGGGTATTTTAGGTCTGCAGGGTGACATTTGGGTGCCCAGGAGGGTGTTTTGGGTGCCCAGGTGGGTATTTTGGGTGCCCAGGAGGTCGTTTTTCAGGTCTAGGAGGATGATTTTTGGGTGCCCAGGGTGACATTTGGGTGCCCAGGAGGGTGTTTTGGGTGCCCGGGGTGCTATTTCGGTGCCGTTTGGGTGCTGCCCAGGGGCTCGTCCCGGCTGGAGGACGCCTGCGACACCTACGCCCGCGCCGCCAACATGTTCAAAATGGCCAAGAACTGGAGCGGTGGGTACAGCACCCCCTTCCCCTCCCCCCACCTCCCCGTGACCCCCCCTTACCATCCCCCCCCCCCCCCGTGACCCCCCCTTTACCACCCCCTCCCCGACCTGTGACCCCCCCCTTACTGTCCCACCCTGTGATCCCCCCTTACCATCCCCCACCCACCCCATAACCACCCACCTTGTGACCCCCCCCCTTACCTCCCCCTCCGTGACCCCCCTTACCGCCCCTTTCCCCACCTGTGACCCCCCCCTTACCTCCCCCTCCCCCTCCGTGACCCCCCCTTACCGCCCCTTCCCCCACCTGTGAGCCCCCCCTTACCATCCCACCCTGTGATCCCCCCTTACCATCCCCCACCCGCCCCATGACCACCCACCTTGTGACCCCCCCCCTTACCACCCCCTCCCCCCCCCGTGACCCCCCCTTTACCACCCCCTCCCCGACCTGTGACCCCCCCCTTACTGTCCCACCCTGTGATCCCCCCTTACCATCCCCCACCCGCCCCGTGACTCCCCACCTTGTGACCCCCCCCCTTACCGCCCCCTCCCCCTCCGTGACCCCCCTTACCTCCCCCTCCATGACCCCCCCTTACTGCCCCTTCCCCCACCTGTGACCCCCCTTACCATCCCACCCTGTGATCCCCCCTTACCATCCCCCACTCGCCCTGTGACCCCCCACCTTGTGAGCCCCCCCTTACCGCCCCCCACACATGACCCCCCCTTACCACCCTTTCCTCCCCTGTGACCCCCTTACTGCCCCCTCCCCCACCCGTGACCCCCCCCCCTTACCATCCCCCCACCCGCCCCGTGTCCCCCCACTTTGTGACCCCCCCCTTACTGCCCCCCTCCCCCCCGCCGTGGCCCCCTCCTTACCGCCCCCTCCCCAACCTGTGACCCCCTCCTTACCACCCCCCTCCCCAATCTGTGACCCCCCCCTTACCGCCCCCTCCCCCCCGCCGTTGCTCCCCCCTTACCGCCCCCTCCCCCCGCCGTGACCCCCCTTACCGCCCCCAATGTGACCCCCCCCTTACCACCCCCCAATGTGACCCCCCCCCTTACCACCCCCCACCACAACCCCCCCATCACCCTCTCCCACCCCCCAGCCGCGACCCCCCTCACCTCCCCCACCTGCGACCCCCCCTAACCACCCCCCACTGTGACCCCCCTGTCCCCCCTGATTTGTGCCCCCCCAATGCAGCGGCGGGCAGCGTGTTCTGCCATGTGGTGTGCATACCCCCCTATGCCCCCCGATCTGTGCCCCCCCCGATCTGTGCCCCCCCCCCCAATGCAGCGGCGGGCAGCGCGTTCTGCCACATGGCACAGACCCCCACTGTGCCCCCCTGATCTGTGCCCCCCCCGATCTGTGCCCCCGCCCCCAATGCAGCAGCGGGCAGCGCATTCTGCCGCATGGCACAGACCCCCCCCCCGCGCCCCCCTGATCTGTGCCCCCCCCCCAATCTGTGCCCCCCCCCCAATCTGTGCCCCCCCCTCAATGCAGTGGTGGGCAGTGTGTTCTGCCACATGGCACACACCCCCCCCGTGCCCCACTGATCTGTGCCCCCCCAATGCAGCGGCGGGCAGCGCGTTCTGCCGCATGGCACTCAGCCCCCCCCAATGCCCCCCTGATCTGTGCCCCCCCCCAATCTGTGCCCCCCCCCCATGCAGCGGCGGGCAGCGCGTTCTGCCGCATGGCACACCCCCCCCCCCCATGCCCCCCTGATCTGTGCCCCCCCCATGCAGCGGCGGGCAGTGCATTCTGCCACATGGCACAGACCCCCCCCCCAATGCCCCCCTGATCTGTGCCCCCCCCCCCGATCTGTGCCCCCCCCACGCAGCGGCGGGCAGCGCGTTCTGCCGCGCGGCACAGCTGCAGCTGCAGCTGCAGAGCAAGCACGACGCCGCCGCCAGCCTGGTGGACGCCGGCAACGCCTTCAAGAAGTCCGACCCGCAAGGTGAGCCCCGCCCCCTTCTGGGCCCCGCCCCCTTCTGGGCCCCGCCCCCTTCTGGGCCCCGCCCCCTTCTGGGGCCCCCGCCCCCTTCTGGGGCCCCCGCCCCCTTCTGGGGCCCCGCCCCCTTCTGGGGCCCCCGCCCCCTTCTGGGGCCCCCGCCCCCTTCTGGGCCCCGCCCCCTTCTGGGCCCCGGCCCCCGCCCCCTTCTGGGCCCCCGCCCCCTTCTGGGGCCCCCGCCCCCTTCTGGGGCCCCCGCCCCCTTCTGGGCCCCGGCCCCGCCCCCTTCTGGGCCCATTCTGCCATTTTTTTGGCCCTGCTCCGCCCCTTTTTTGGGCCCATTTTGCCATTTTTTTGGGCCCCCATTCCACCACTTTTTTTGGCCCATTTTGCCATTTTATTGGCCCCCACTCTGCCCCTTTTTTGGGTCCATTCTGCCATTTTTTTGGGCTCCATTCTGCCCCTTTTTTGGCCCCGTTCAGCCTGTTTTTTGGCCCATTCTGCCCTTTTTTTGGGCCCCGTTCCGCCCCTTTTTGGGCCCATTCTGCCATTTTTTTGGCCCCCGCCCCGCCCCTTTTTTGGGCCCCCGCCCCTTTTTTGGGCCCCCGCCCCGCCCCTTTTTGGTCCCTCGCTCCGCCCCTTTTTGGTCCCTCGCTCCGCCCCTTTTTGGTTCCTCGCTCCGCCCCTTTTTTGGGCCCCCCGCTCCGCCCCTTTTTTGGGCCCCCGCTCCCCCCCTTTTTGGGCCCCCCCCGCTCCCCCCCTTTTTGGCCCCCCCCGCTCCCCCCCTTTTTGGGCCCCCCCCGCCCCGCCCCTTTTTGGGCCCCCCTCCCCCCGCCCCTTTTTGGGCCCCCCTCGCCCCGCCCCTTTTTGGGCCCCCCCCGCTCCGCCCCTTTTTTGGGCCCCCCCCGCTCCGCCCCTTTTTGGGCCCCCCCCGCTCCGCCCCTTTTTGGGCCCCCCCCGCTCCGCCCCTTTTTGGGCCCCCCCCGCTCCGCCCCTTTTTTGGGCCCCTCGCTCCGCCCCTTTTTGGGCCCCCCGCCCCGCCCCTTTTTTGGGCCCCGCCCCTTTTTTGGGCCCCGCCCCTTTTTTGGGCCCCCGCTCCGCCCCTTTTTTGGCCCCCTTTCCGCTGCTTTTTAGGCCCATTTGCTTAATCCCGGGATTAGTGGCCCCGTGATCCCGCCCCCCCCCCCCCAAATTGGGGCTGTTTGGTAAATTCCGCTGTCATTTTGGGTGGAAAAAAGGAGCTTTTGGAGGTCAAAACGGGCCAAAAAATAACAGGGATTGTTGTGACAAGGCGGTGACAGCTGTCAATCATTCAGCTGTGTGTGACAGCTGTCAATCAGTTGTGTGTGTGTGTGACAGCTGTCAATCAATCACTTTGTGTGTGTGTGTGTGTGTGTGTGTGTGTGACAAGCTGTCAATCAATCAGCCGTGGGTGACAGCTGTCAATCAATCAGCCGTGGGTGACAGCTGTCAATCAATCAGCCGTGGGTGACAGCTGTCAATCAATCAGCCGTGGGTGACAGCTGTCAATCAATCACTGAGGGCTGTGACAGCTGTCAATCAAACGGGGGGGGCACACATAACGTTTCCTCCCAAAATTCAGCAAAACGCTGTGATTTTGGTCCCCCCATTTTTGGGGCTCCACGTCCCCCCCCCCCCCCATTTTTGGGGTCCACATTCCCCCCCATTTTTGGGCTCATCTCCCCCTTTTAGGGCTCCATGTCCCCCCCCCATTTTTGGGCTAAGTCCCCCCCATTTTAGGCTTCACCTGCCTCCCATTTTGGGCTCAGTCTCCCCCCATTTTTGGGCTCCACGTCCCCCCCATTTGAGGCTTCACGTCCCGCCCATTTTGGGCTCAATCCCCCCCATTTTAGGCCTCACATCCCCCCCATTTTGGGCTCAATCACCCTCATTTTAGGTTCCACATCCCCCCACTTTGGGCTCCACGTTCCCCCCACTTTTGGGCTCAATCCCCCCCACTTTTGGGCTCCACAACACCCCCATTATTGTGCTCAATCCCCCCATTATTGGGCTCCACATCCCCCCATTTTGGGCTCAGTCTCCCCCCATTTTTGGGCTCCACGTCCCCCCCATTTTGGGCTCAATCACCCTCATTTTAGGTTCCACATACCCCCACTTTGGGCTCCACGTTCCCCCACTTTTGGGCTCAATCCCCCCCATTATTGGGCTCCACATCCCCCCATTTTTGGGCTCAATCTCCCCCCTTTTAGGGCTCCATGTCCCCCCCATTTTTGGGCTCAATCACCCTCATTTTAGGTTCCACATTCCCCCCACTTTTGGGCTCAATCCCCCCCATTTTTGGGCTCCACCCCCCTCCACTTTTGGGCTCCACAACACCCCCATTATTGTGCTCAATCCCCCCCATTTTAGGCTCCACATCCCCCCATTTTTGGGCTCAATCCCCCCATTTAGGGCTCCATCCCCCCATTTTAACACCCATCTCTCCAGGTTGGGGGGGGGGTCTTGGTGGGGGGTTCACCCCCCAAAAACCCCCCCAACCCCCCCATTCTCCCCCAGAGGCCATTAACTGCCTGCTCCGGGCCATCGAGATCTACACCGACATGGTGAGTTCCCAAATCCGCCGCTTTCCTCCCATTTTGGGGGGTCTCAATCCCCCCCCCCAGCCCATTTTTGGGGTGCAGACCCTGGGAACCCCCATTTCCCCCCCCAGGGCCGGTTCACCATCGCGGCCAAGCACCACGTCTCCATCGCCGAGATCTACGAGACCGAGCTGGTCGACATCGAGAAGGTCGGGTGCGCCCCTTCCGCCCCAAATCCGCCCCCCAAGACGTGGAAACGGGGCCAAACCCGCCGGTTTTGGGGCTCCGGGTTTTAGTTTGGGGGCTCCCAGAGGGGTTTGGGGATCCCAGAGGGGTTTGGGGGCTCCCAGAGGGTTTTTGGGGCTCCCAGAGGGTTTTTGGGGCTCCCAGAGGGGTTTTGGGGCTCCCAGAGGGGTTTGGGGGCTCCCAGAGGGTTTTGGGGCTCCCAGAGGGGTTTGGGGGCTCCCAGAGGGGTTTTGGGGCTCCCCAGAGGGGTTTGGGGGCTCCCAGAGGGGTTTTGGGGCTCCCAGAGGGTTTTTGGGGCTCCCAGAGGGGTTTTGGGGCTCCCAGAGGGTTTTTGGGGCTCCCAGAGGGGTTGGGGGCTCCCAGAGGGGTTTTGGGCTCCCAGAGGGTTTTTGGGGCTCCCAGAGGGGTTTTGGGGCTCCCAGAGGGGTTTTGGGGCTCCCAGAGGGTTTTGGGGGCTCCCAGAGGGGTTTTGGGGCTCCCAGAGGGTTTTTGGGGCTCCCAGAGGGGTTTTGGCGGGGCTCCCAGAGGGTTTTTTGGGGCTCCCAGAGGGGTTTTGGGGATCCCAGAGGGGTTTGGGTGCTCCCAGAGGGTTTTTGGGGCTCCCAGAGGGTTTTTGGGGCTCCCAGAGGGGTTTTGGGGGCTCCCAGAGGGGTTTTGGGGCTCCCAGAGGGGTTTTGGGGCTCCCAGAGGGGTTTGGGGGCTCCCAGAGGGTTTTTTGGGGCTCCCAGAGGGTTTTTGGGGCTCCCAGAGGGGTTTTTGGGGCTCCCAGAGGGTTTTTGGGGCTCCCAGAGGGGTTTTGGGGCTCCCAGAGGGGTTTGGGGGCTCCCAGAGGGTTTTTGTGACTCCCAGAGGGTTTTGGGGGCTCCCAGAGGGTTTTTGGGGCTCCCAGAGGGTTTTTGGGGCTCCAGAGGGGTTTGGGGGCTCCCAGAGGGTTTTTGGGACTCCCAGAGGGTTTTTGGGGCTCCCAGAGGGGTTTTGGGGGCTCCCAGAGGGTTTTTTGGGGCTCCCAGAGGGGTTTTGGGGATCCCAGAGGAGTTTGGGGGCTCCCAGAGGGTTTTTGGGGCTCCCAGAGGGGTTTTTGGGGCTCCCAGAGGGGTTTGGGTGCTCCCAGAGGGTTTTTGGGGCTCCCAGAGGGGTTTGGGGGCTCCCAGAGGGTTTTTGGGGCTCCCAGAGGGGTTTGGTGCTCCCAGAGGGTTTTTGGGGCTCCCAGAGGGGTTTGGGGGCTCCCAGAGGGTTTTTTGGGGCTCCCAGAGGGGTTTGGGGGCTCCCAGAGGGTTTTTGGGGCTCCCAGAGGGGTTTGGGGGCTCCCAGAGGGTTTTTGGGGCTCCCAGAGGGGTTTGGGGGCTCCCAGAGGGTTTTGGGGGCTCCCAGAGGGGTTTGGGGGCTCCCAGAGGGTTTTTGGGGCTCCCAGAGGGGTTTTGGGGCTCCCAGAGGGGTTTTGGGGCTCCCAGAGAGGTTTGGGGCTCCCAGAGGGTTTTTGGGGCTCCCAGAGGGGTTTGGGGGATCCAAGAGGGGTTTTGGGGCTCCCAGAGGGATTTTGGGGCTCCCAGAGGGATTTGGGGGGCATCCAGGAAGGTTTTTTGGGGTCCCCAGGAGGTTGATTTTTTGGGGGTTCCAGAGGGTTTTTTGGGGCTCCAGGATGGATTTTGGGGTCCCCAGGGGGGTTGATTTTGGGGCTCCAAGAGGGTTTATTGGGGTCCCCAGGGGGTTGATTTTGGGGCTCCCAGAGGTTTTTTGGGGGGTTCCAGAGGGTTTTTTGGGGCTCCAGGATGGATTTTGGGGACTCCAGGAGGTGATTTTGGGGTTCCCAGGATGTTTATTTTTGGGGTCCCCAGGAGGTTGATTTTGGGGTCCCCAGGATGGTATTTTGGGGTCCCCAGGAGGTGCTTTTGGGGCTCCAGGAGGTGCTTTTGGAGTTCCCAGGATGTTTATTTTTGGGGTCCCCAGGAGGTGCTTTTGGGGCTCCAGGACGGTATTTTGGGGTTCCCAGGATGTTTATTTTTGGGGGGCTCCGTGAGGTTGGTTTTGGGGTCCCCAGGAGGTTGATTTTGGGGTTCCCAGGATGGTATTTTGGGGCTCCAGGAGGTGCTTTTGGAGTTCCCAGGATGTTTATTTTTTGGGGGACTCCGTGAGGTTGATTTTGGGGTCCCCGGGAGGTTGATTTTGGGGTCCCCAGGATGTTTATTTTTGGGGTCCCCAGGAGCGTTGATTTTGGGGTCCCCAGGATGTTAATTTTGGGGTCCCCCAGGACGGTATTTTGGGGTCCCCATGAGGTGGGTTTAGGGCTCCAGGAGGTGATTTTGGGGTTCCCAGGATGTTTATTTTTGGGGTCCCCAGGAGGTTGATTTTGGGGTCCCTAGGACGGTATTTTGGGGTCCCCCAGGAGGTGCTTTTGGGGTTCCCAGGATGTTTATTTTTGGGGGGCTCCATGAGGTTGATTTTGGGGTCCCCAGGAGGTTGATTTTGGGGTCCCCATGAGGTGATTTTGGGGTCCCCATGAGGTGCTTTTGGGGCTCCAGGAGGTGATTTTGGGGTTCCCAGGATGTTTATTTTTGGGGTCCCCAGGAGGTTGATTTTGGGGTCCCCATGAGGTGATTTTGGGGGTCCCCAGGAGGTGCTTTGGGGGCTCCAGGAGGTGCTTTTGGAGTTCCCAGGATGTTTATTTTTGGGGGCCTCCATGAGGTTGATTTTGGGGTCCCCAGGAGGTGCTTTTGGGGCTCCAGGAGGTGCTTTTGGAGTTCCCAGGATGTTTATTTTTGGGGGGCTCCGTGAGGTTGATTTTGGGGTCCCCAGGATGTTGATTTTGGGGCTCCAGGAGGTGCTTTTGGGGCTCCAGGACGGTATTTTGGGGTTCCCAGGAGGTTGATTTTGGGGTTCCCAGGATGTTTATTTTTGGGGTCCCCAGGAGGTTGATTTTGGGGTCCCCAGGAGGTTGATTTTGGGGTCCCCAGGAGGTGTTTTGGGGTTCCAGGAGGTGCTTTTGGGCTGGTTTCTCCTGGGTTAGGCCGGGCTCTGCCCTTAGGCCGGGTCTGCAGCACCAGACCCCCCCCCCCCCAAAGCGCGTCCGCCCCCACAAAACCGCCCTGGAGAGCGGGAAAGAGCCCAAACCCGGCCTGTTCCAGGTGCCGCACGGGGGGGGGGGTTCCGCTTTGGCACCTGCGGCCCCAGTTCCCATCCAACCCCATATAACCCCCCCGGACAGGAACAGATGGGCCGCGGGGGCGGCTGCTCCGGCGCCAAACTCCCTGTTTGCCGCCGTTTTTACATCCAAATCTGTGTTTTTAACACAAATGTACTGATTTGTGTTGTTTTTTGTGCCCCCCCCCCGCCCAGGCCATCGCGCATTATGAGCAGGCGGCCGATTACTACAAAGGGGAAGAGTCCAACAGGTAGCGGAAATGGGGGGTTTTGGCCCAAAAATGGTGGGTATTCCCCCGGGTTGTGTCGTGACGGACCCGGGGGGGCCGTGTTTGTGTCGTGACGGGCCCGGGGGGGGCCGTGTTTTGTGTCGTGATGGACCCGGGGGGGCCGTGTTTGTGTCGTGACGGGCCCGGGGGGGCCGTGTTTGTGTGGTGACGGGCCCGGGGGGGCCGTGTTTGTGTCGTGACGGGCCCGGGGGGGCCGTGTTTGTGTCGTGACGGGCCGGGGGGGGCCGTGTTTGTGTCGTGACGGGCCGGGGGGGGCCGTGTTTGTGTCGTGACGGGCCGGGGGGGCCGTGTTGTGTCCGCTGTCCCCAGCTCGGCCAACAAGTGTCTGCTGAAGGTGGCGGCGTACGCGGCGCAGCTGGAGCAGCACCAGAAGGCGCTGGAGATCTACGAGCAGGTGGGGCCTTCGGCGCCATCATCTTCCTCCCTCCCCTCCCCTCCCCTCCCTTCCCCTCCCTCCCCCTCTCCCTCCCCCTCTCCCTCCCCCTCTCCCTCCCCCTCTCCCTCCCCCTCTCCCTCCCCCTCTCCTCCCCCTCTCCCTCCCCCTCTCCCTCCCCCTCTCCCTCCCCCTCTCCCCTCCCCCTCTCCCTCCCCCTCCCCTCCCCCTCCCCCTCCCTTCCCCTCCCTTCCCCTCCCTTCCCCTCCCTTCCCCTCCCTTCCCCTCCCTTCCCCTCCCTTCCCCTCCCTTCCCCTCCCTTCCCCTCCCTTCCCCTCCCTCCTTCCCCTCCCTTCCCCTCCCTCCCTTCCCCTCCCCTCCCCTCCCTGCCTTCCCTCCCTGCCTTCCCTCCCTTCCCCTCCCC
>JAVLUU010001096.1:37500-40000 GCA_032206185.1 Columba guinea | reverse complement strand
TCTTTTTTCTTTCTTTCTTTCTTTCTTTCTTTCCTACGTTCTTTCTTTCATTCTTTTTTCTTTCTTTCTTTCTTTCTTTTTTCTTTCTTCTTTCTTTCTTTCTTTCTTTTCTCTTTCTTTCTTTCTTTCTTTCTTTTTTCTTTCTTTCTTTCTTTCTTTCTTTCTTTCTTTTTTCTTTCTTTCTCTCTTTCTTTCTTTCTTTTTAATTTCTTTCTTTCTTTCTTTTTTCTTTCTTTCTTTCTTTCTTTCTTTCTTTTTTCTTTCTTTCTTTCTTTCTTTTTTCTTTCTTTCTTTCTTTCTTTTTAATTTCTTTCTTTCTTTTTTCTTTCTTTCTTTCTTTCTTTCTTTCTTTCTTTTTAATTTCTTACTTTTTAATTTCTTTCTTTCTTTTTTCTTTCTTTCTTTCTTTCCTACGTTCTTTCTTTCTTTCTTTCTTTCTTTTTATTTCTTTCTTTCTTTCTTTCTTTCTTTCTTTTTTCTTTCTTTCTTTCTTTTTTCTTTCTTTCTTTCTTTCTTTTTAATTTCTTTCTTTCTTTTTAATTTCTTTCTTTCTTTCTTTCTTTTTATTTTCTTTCTTTCTTTTTTCTTTCTTTCTTTCTTTCTTTCTTTCTTTCTTTCTTTTTAATTTCTTTCTTTCTTTTTAATTTCTTTCTTTCTTTCTTTCTTTTTATTTTCTTTCTTTCTTTTTTCTTTCTTTCTTTCTTTCTTTCTTTCTTTCTTTCTTTCCTACGTTCTTGCTTTCTTTCTTTTTTCTTTCTTTCTTTCTTTCTTTTTTCTTTCTTTCATTCTTTCTTTTTTCTTTCTTTCATTCTTTCTTTCTTTTTTCTTTTTCTTTCTTTTTAATTTCTTTCTTTCTTTCTTTCTTTCTTTCTATCTCTTTTTTTCTTTCTTTCTTTCTTCCTTTCCTACGTTCTTTCTATCTTTCTTTTTCTTTCCTTCTTTCTTTCTTTCTTTCTTTCTTTTTTTTTCTTTCTTTCTTTCTTTCTTTTTAATTTCTTTCTTTCTTTTTTCTTTCTTTCTTTCTTTTATTCTTTCTTTTTAATTTCTTTCTTTCTTTCTTTCTTTCTTTCTTTCCTACGTTATTTCATTCTTCCTTTTTTCTTTCTTTCTTTCTTTCTTTCTTTTTTCTTTCTTTCTTTCTTTTTTATTTCTTTCCTACATTCTTTCTTTCTTTTTTTCTTTCTTTCTTCTTTCTTTCTTTCTTTCTTTCTTTCTTTCCTACGTTCTTTCTTTCTTTCCTTCTTTCTTTTTTCTTTCTTTCTTTCTTTCCTTCTTTCTTTATTTTTTCTTTCTTTCTTTTTTCTTTATTTCTTTCTTTCTTTCTTTTTTCTTTCTTTCTTTCTTTCTTTTTTCTTTCTTTCTTTCTTTTTTCTTTCTTTCTTTCTTTCTTTTTAATTTCTAGCTTTCTTTCTTTCTATCTTTCTTTCTTTCTTACGTTCTTTCTTTCTTTCCTACGTTCTTTCTTTCTTACTTTTTTCTTTCTTTCTTTCTTTTTTCTTTCTTTCATTCTTTCTTTCTTTCTTTCTTTTTTCTTTCTTTCTTTCTTTTTAATTTCTTTCTTTCTTTCTTTCTTTCTTTCTTTCCTACTTTCTTTCTTTCTTTCTTTTTTTTCTTTCTTCTTTCTTTCTTTCTTTCTTTCTTTCTTTACTACGTTCTTTCTTTCTTTCTTTTTTCTTTCTTTCTTCTTTCTTTCTTTCTTTCCTACGTTCTTTCTTTCTTTCTTTCTTTTTTCTTTCTTTCTTCTTTCTTTCTTTCTTTCTTTCTTTCTTTCCTACGTTCTTTCTTTCTTTCTTTCTTTCTTTTATCTTTCTTTCTTTATTTCTTTCTTTTTTCTTTTTTCTTTCTTTCTTTCTTTTTTCTTTCTTTCTTTCTTTTTAATTTCTTTCTTTCTTTTTAATTTCTTTCTTTCTTTCTTTCTTTCTTTCCTACGTTCTTGCTTTCTTTCTTTTTTCTTTCTTTCTTTCTTTCTTTTATCTTTCTTTCTTTCTTTCTTTTTTATTTCTTTCTTTCTTTTTAATTTCTTTATTTCTTTTTAATTTATTTCTTTCTTTTTTTCTTTCTATCTCTGTTTCTTTGTTTCTTTCTTTCTTTCTTTCTTTCCTACGTTCTTGCTTTCTTTATTTCTTCTTCTTTCTTTCTTTCTTTCTTCTTTCTTTCTTTCTTTCTTTTTTCTTTCTTTCTTTCTTTTTTCTTCTTTCTTTCTTTTTAATTTCTTTCTTTCTTACTTTCTTTCTTTCTTTCCTACCTTCTTTCTTACTTTCTTTCTTTCTTTCCTACGTTCTTTCTTTCTTTGTTTTTCTTTCTTTCTTTCTTTTTTCTTTCTTTGTTTTTTCTTTCTTTCTTTCTTTCTTTCTTTCTTATTAATTTCTTTCTTTCTTTTTGATTTCTTTCTTTCTTTCTTTCTTTCTATATTTGTTTCCTTCTTTCTTTCTTTCTTTCCTACGTTCTTTCTTTCTTTCTTTTTTCTTTCTTTCTTTCTTTCTTTTTTCTTTCTTTCTTT
>JAVLUU010001095.1:50000-51565 GCA_032206185.1 Columba guinea | reverse complement strand
AATAAAGAAAGAAAAAAAGAAAGAGAAAGAAGAAGAAGAAAGAAAGAAAGAAAAAAGAAAGAAAGAAAGAAAAGAGAAAGAAAAAGAAAGAAAGAAAGAAAAGAAGAAAGAAAGAAAAAAGAAAGAAAGAAGGAAGAAGGAAAGAAGAAAGAAGAAAGAAGAAAAAGAAAGAAAGAAAGAAAGAAGAAAGAAAGAAGAAAGAAAGAAAGAGAAAGAAGGAAAGAAAGAAAAAGAAGAAAGAAAGAAAGAAAGAAGAACGAAGAAAGAAAAGAAAGAAAGAAAGAAAGAGAAAGAAAGAAAGAAAGAAAGAAAGTAAGAAAGAAAGAAAGAAAGAAGAGAAAGAAGAAAGAAAGAAAGAAGAGAAAAAAGAAAGAAAGAAGGAAAGAAAGAAAAAAGAAAGAAAGAAAGAAAGAAAGAAAGAAGAAAGAAAGAAAGAAAGAAAGAAAGAAAGAAAGAAAGAAAGAAAGAAAGAAAGAAAAGAAAGAAAGAAAGAGTAGAAAGAAAGAAAGAAAGAAAGAAAAGAAAATAGAAAGAAAGAAAGAAAGAAAGAAAGAAAGAAAGAAGAAAGAAAGTAGAAAGAAGAAAGAAAGAAAGAAAGAAAGAAAGAAAGAAAGAAAGAAAGAAGAAAGAAAGAAGAAATAAAAAGAAAGAAAGAAAGAACGTAGAAAGAAAGAAAGAAAGAAAGAAAAAGAAAGAAAGAAAGAAAGAAAGAAAAAAGAAAGAAAAGAAAGAAAGAAAGAAAGAAAGAAAGAAAGAAAGAAAGAAAGAAAAAGAAAGAAAGAAAAAAGAAAGAAAGAAAGAAGAAAAGAGAAAAAGAAGAAAGAAAAAAAGAAAGAAAGAAAGAAAGAAAAGAAAGAAAGAAAGAAAGAAGAAAGAAAGAAAGAAAGAAAGAAAGAAGAAAGAAAGAAGAAAAGAAAGAAAGAAAGAAAGAAATAAAGAAGAAAAAAAAAGAAAGAAAGAAAAAAAAGAAAAAGAAAGAAAGAAAGAAAGAAAGAAAGAAAGAAAGAAAAAGAAAGAAAGAAAGAAAGAAAGAAAGAAAGAAAAGAAAGAAAGAAAGAAAGAAGAAAGAAAGAAAGAAAGAAAGAAAGAAAGAAAGAAAGAAAAGAACGTAGAAAGAAAGAAAGAAAGAAAAAGAAAGAAAGAATAAAGAAAGAAAGAAAGAAAAGAAAGAAAAAAGAAAAGAAAGAAAGAAAGAAAGAAAAAGAAAGAAAGAAAAATAAAGAAAGAAAGAAAGAGAAAGTAGGAAAAAAGAAAGAAGAAAGAAAGAAAGAAGAGAAAGAAAGAAATAAGAAAGAAAGAAAGAAGAAAAAAGAAAGAAGATAAAAGAAAGAAAGAAGAGAAAAAGAAAGAAAAAGGAAAGAAAGAAAAGAAGAAAGAAAGAAGAAAGAAAGAAAGAAAGAAAAGAAAGAAAGAAAGAAAAGAAAGAAAGAAAAAGAAGAAAGAAAGAAAAGAAGGAAGAAGAAAGAAAGAAAAAAGAAGAAGAAAGAAAGAAAGTAGGAAGAAAGAAAGAAAAAAGAAAGAAAAAGAAAGAAATTAAAAAGAAAGAAAGAAAGAAATAAAGAAAG
>JAVLUU010001095.1:12500-15000 GCA_032206185.1 Columba guinea | reverse complement strand
AAGAAAGAAATTAAAAAGAAAGAAAGAAAGAAAAAAGAAAGAAAGAAAGAAAGAAAAAAAAAAGAAAGATAGAACGTAGGAAAGAAAGAAAGAAAGAAAGAAAGAAAGAAAGAAATTAAAAAGAAAGAAAGAAAGAAAGAAAGAAAGAAAAAGGAAAAAAAGAAAGAAAGAAAGAAGGAAAGAAAGGAAGAAAGAAAAAAGAAGGAAAGAAAGAACGTAGGAAAGAAAGAAAGAAAGAACGAAATTAAAAAGAAAGAAAGAAATAAAGAAAGAAAAAAGAAAGAAACAAACTAAAAGAAAGAAAAAAAGAAAGAAAAAAGAAAGAAATAAAGAAAGAAAGAAAGAAAGAAAGAAAAAAGAAAGAAAGAAAGAAAGAAAGAAAAAGAAAGAAAGAAATTAAAATAAAGAAAGAAAGAAAGAAAAAAGAAAGAAAGAAAGAAAGAAAAAAGAAAGAAAGAAAGAAAGAAGCAAAGAAAGAAAGAAAGAAATTAAAAAGAAAGAAAGAAAGAAAAAAGAAGAAAGAAAGAACGTAGGAAAGAAAGAAAGAAAGAAATTAAAAAGAAAGAAAGAAAGAAAGAAAGAAAACAGAAAAAGAAAGAAAGAAAGAAAGAAAGAAAGAAAAAAGAAAGAAAGAACTTAGGAAAGAAAGAAAGAAAGAAAGAAATTAAAAAGAAAGAAAGAAAGAAAGAAGAAGAAAGTAAGAAGGAAAGAACGTAGGAAAGAAAGAAAGAAAGAAAAAGAAAGAAAGAAAAAAAGAAAGAAAAAAGAAAGAAGAAAGAAAGAAAGAACGTGGGAAAGAAAGAAAGAAAGAAAGAAAGATAGAAAGAAAGAAAGAAAGAAATTAAAAAGAAAGAAAGAAAGAAGGAAAAAAGAAAGAAAGAAAGAAAGAAAGAAAAAGAAAGAAAGAAATTAAAATAAAGAAAGAAAACAGAAAAAGAAAGAAAGAAAGAAAGAAAGAAAGAAAGAAAAAAGAAAGAAAGAACTTAGGAAAGAAAGAAAGAAAGAAAGAAATTAAAAAGAAAGAAAGAAAGAAAGAAAAAAGAAAGAAAGAAAGAAAAAAGAAAGAAAGAAAGAAAGAAAGAACGCAGGAAAGAAAGAAATTAAAAAGAAAGAAAGAAAGAAAGAAATTAAAAAGAAAGAAAGAAAGAAAGAAGAAGAAAGTAAGAAGGAAAGAACGTAGGAAAGAAAGAAAGAAAGAAAAAGAAAGAAAGAAAAAAAGAAAGAAAAAAGAAAGAAGAAAGAAAGAAAGAACGTAGGAAAGAAAGAAAGAAAGAAAGAAAACAGAAAGAAAGAAAGAAAGAAAGAAAGAAAGAAATTAAAAAGAAAGAAAGAACGTAGGAAAGAAAGAAATAAAGAAAGAAAGAAAAAAGAAAGAAAGAAAGAAAAAAGAAAGAAAGAAAGAAAGAAAGAAAGAAACAAAAAAGAAAGAAAGAAAGAATTAAGAAAGAAAGAAAGAAAGAACGTAGGAAAGAAAGAAGGAAAGAAAGAAAGATAGAAAGAAAGAAAGAAAGAAAGAAATTGAAAAGAAAGAAAGAAAGAAGGTAGTAAAGAAAGAAAGAAAGAAAGAAAGAAATTAAAAAGAAAGAAAGACAAAAAGAAAGAAAGAAAAAGGAAAGAAAGAAAGAAAGAAAGAAGGAAAGAAAGAAAGAAAGAAAAAAGAAAGAAAGAAAGAAAGAAAGAAAGAAAGAACGAACGTAGGAAAGAATGAAAGAAAGAAAGAAAGAAAGAAAAAAGAAAAAAGAAAGAAAGAAATTAAAAAGAAAGAAAGAAAAAAAAAGAAGAAAGAAAGAAAGAAAGAACGTAGGAAAGAAAGAAAGAAAAAAGAAAGAAAGAAAGAAAGAAGAAAGAAAGAAAGAAAGAACGTAGGAAAGAAAGAAAGAAAGAAAAAAGAATGAAAGAAAGAACGTAGGAAAGAAAGAAAGAAATAAAGAAAACAGAAAAAGAAAGAAAGAAATAAAGAAAGAAAGAAAAAAGAAAGAAAGAAAGAAGAAAGAAAGAAAGAAAGAACGTAGGAAAGAAAGAAAGAAAGAAAGAAATTAAAAAGAAAGAAAGAAAGAAAGAAAAAAGAAAGAAAGAAAGAAAGAAAGAAATTAAAAAGAAAGAAAGAAAGCAAGAAAGAAAGAAAGAAAAAAGAAAGAAAGAAAGAAAGAAAGAAAGAAAAATGAAAGAATGAAAGAAAGAAAGAAAGAAAGAAAGAAAGAAAGAAAGAAAGAAATTAAAAGAAAGAAAGAAAAAAAAAAAAGAAAGAACGTAGGAAAGAAAGAAAGAAAGAAAGAAATTAAAAAGAAAGAAAGAAAGAAAGAAAGAAAACAGAAAGAAAGAAAGAAAGAAGGAAAGAAAGAAAGAAAGAAAGAAAGAAAGAAAGAAAAAAGAAAGGAAGAACGTAGGAAAGAAAGAAAGAAAGAAAGAAAGAAAGAACGTAGGAAAGAAAGAAAGAAAGAAAGAAAGAAGAAAGAAAGAAAGAACGTGGGAAAGAAAGAAAGAAAGAAAGAAAGATAGA
>JAVLUU010001094.1:92500-97982 GCA_032206185.1 Columba guinea | reverse complement strand
AAGAAGAAAGAAAGGAAGAAAAAAGGAAGAGAGAAAGAAAGAAAGAATAAATAAGAAAGAAAGAAAGAAAGACAAAGAAAGAAAGAAAGAAAAATAGAAAGAAAGAAAGATAGAAAGAAAGACAGAATGAAGGAAAGAAAGGAAAAGAACGAAAGAAAGAAAGAAAGAATGATAGAAGAAAGAAAGAAATAAATAAAGAAAAAAGAAATAAAGAAGAAAGAAAGATAGAAAGAAGAAAGAAAGAAGAAGAAAGAAAGAAGAAAAGAAAGAAAAAAGAAAGAAAAAAAGAAAGAAAGAAAAAAGAGAGAAAGAGAGGAAAAAAGAAAGAAAAAAATAAGAAAGAAAAAAAAGAAAGAAAGAAAAAGAAAGAAATAAGAATGAAAGAACAAAGAAAGACAGAAAGAAAGACAGAAAGAGAGAAAGAGAGAAAGAAAGAATTTCTTTTCTTTCTTTTTCCTTCTTTCTTCTTTCTTCTTTTTTCTTTCTTTCTTTCTGTTTCTTTCTTTCTTTCTGTCTTTCTTTCTTTCTTCATCATTCTTTCTTTCTTTCTTTTTTTCTTTATTTCTTTCTCTTTTCTTTCTTTCTTTCTTTCTTTTTTCCTTTTTCTTTCTTTCTTTTTTCTTCTTTCTTTCTTTTTCTTTCTTCTTTCTTTCTTTCTTTCTTTCTTTCTTTCTTTCTATTTTCTTTCTTTCTCTTTGTCTTTCTTTCTGTATTTCTTTCTTTCTTTCTTTTTTCATTTTTTCTTTCTTTCTTTCTTTCTTTCTTCCTTATTTCTTTTTCTTTCTTCTTTCTTTTTCTTTTCTTTCTTTCTTTCGTTCTGTCTTTCTTTCTTTCTTTTTCTTTATTTTTCGTTTTTCTATCTTTGTTTTTTCTTTTTTCTTTCTTTCTTCATTCTTTCTTTCTTTCTTTCTGTCTTATTTCTTTCTTCTTTATTTTATTCTTTTTTTTTTCTTTCTGTCTCTCTTTCTTTCTCTTTCTTTTTCTTTTTTCTATCTTTCTTTTTGTCTTTCTTTCCTTCTTTTTTTTTCTTTCTTTTTCTTTCTTTCTTTCTTTTCCTCTCTTTCTTTCTTCCGTCTTTCTTTCTTTCTTTCTTTCTTTTTTCTTTCTTTCTTTATTTCTTTCTTCTTTATTTCTCTTTCTTTCTTCCTTCCTTTCTTTCTTTCTTTCTTTCTCTTTTCTTTATTTTTTCTTTCTTTCTTTCTTTATTATTTTTTCTTTCTTTTCTTTTCCTTTCTTTCTTTCTTTCTTCTTTCTTTCTTTCTTCCATTCGTTCTTTCTTTCTTTCTTTTTTCTTTCTTCTTTCTCTTAGCTTTCTTCTTTCTTTCTGTCTTTCTTTCTGTCTTTCTTTCTTCTTTCTTTCTGTATTTCTTCTTTTTTCTTTTTTTCTTTCTTTCTTTCTTTCTTTTCCTTTCTTTCTCTCTTTCTGTCTTTCTTTCTGTCTTCCTTACTTTCTTTATTTTTTCTTTCTTTCTGTCTTTCTTTCTTTGTTTCATTTTTCTTTTCTTTTTTATTTCTTTCTTTCTTGTCGTTCTTTCTTCTTTTTTCTTTCTCTCATTCTTTCTTTTTTCTTTCTTTCTTCGCTTTCTCTCTTTTTTCTTTCTTTCTTTCTGTCTTTTTAATTTCTTCTTTCTTTCTTTTTTTCTTTTTTCTTTCTTTCTTGCTTTCTTTCTTTCTTTCTTTTTAATTTCTTTCTTTCTTTTTTCTTTCTTTCTTTCTTTCTTTCTTTTTAATTTCTTTCTTCTTCTTTTTTCTTTCTGTCTTTTCTTTCTTTCTTGTTAATTTCTTTCTTTCTTTTATAATTTCTTTCTTTCTTTCTTTCTATCTTTGTTTCTTTCTTTCTTTCTTTCCTACGTTCTTTCTTTCTTTCTTTTTTCTTTCTATCTTTCTTTTTTCTTTCTATCTTTCTTTTTTCTTTCTTTCTTTTTCTTTCTTTCTTCTGTCTTTTTAATTTCTTTCTTTCTTTCTTTTCTCTTTCTTTCTTTCTTCTTTTAAATTTCTTTCTTTTCTTTCTTTCTTTCTTTCTTTCTTTCTTTCTTTCTTTCTTTCTTTCTTTCTTTTCTTTCCTATGTTCTTTTCTTTCTTTATTTTTTCTTTCTTTCTTTCTTTCTTTTTAATTTCTTTCTTTCTTTCATTCTTTCTTTCTTTTTTCTTTCTTTCTTTCTTTCTTTTTTCTTTCTTTCTTTCTTTCTTTTTAATTCTTTCTTTCTTTCTTTCTTTTTAATTTCTTTCTTTCTTCTTTCTTCCTTTCTTTCTCTCTTTCTTTGTTTCTTTCCTACATTCTTTCTACCTTTCTTTTTCTTTCTTTCTTTCTTTTTTCTTTCTTTGTTTCTTTTTGATTTCTTTCATTCTTTTTTCTTTCTTTCTTTCTTTTTCTTTCTTTCTTTCTTTCTTTCTTTATGTCTTTCTTTCTTTTTTCTTTCTTTCTTTCTTTCTTTCTTACTTTCTTTCTTTTTAATTTCTTTCTTTTTTTCTTTCTTTCTTCTTTCTTTCTTTCCTACGTTCTTTCTTTCTTTCTTTCCTTTTTCTTTCTTCTTTCTTTCTTTCTTTCTTTCTTTCTTTCTTTTTCTTTATTTCTTTCTTTCTTTCTTCCTTTTAATTTCTTTCTTTCTTTTTCTCTTTTAATTTCTTTTTTCTTTCTTTCTTTATGACTTTCTTTTTTCTTTCTTTCTTTCTTTTTAATTTCTTCTTTCTTTTTTCTTTCTTTCTTTATTTTCTTTTTCTTTCTTTCTTTCTTTCTTTTTTCTTCCTTTCTTTGTTTTTAATTTCTTTCATTCTTTTTTTCTTCCTTTCTTCCTTTTTCCTTACTTTCTTTCTTTCTTTTTTCTTTTCTTTCTTTCTTTTTAATTTCTTTTCTTTTTTCTTTCCTTCTTCTTTTTAATTTCTTTCTTTCTTTTAATTTCTTTCTTTTTTACTTTTTCTTTCTTTCTTTCTTTCTTTTTTCTTTCTTTCTTTCTTTTTTCTTCCTTTCTTTGTTTTTTAATTTCTTTCATTCTTTTTTCTTTCTTTCTTCCTTTTTTCTTACTTTCTTTCTTTCTTTTTTCTTTCTTTCTTTCTTCTCTTTTTTAATTTCTTTCTTTTTTCTTTCGTTCTTTCTTTCTTTCTTCTTTCTTTCTTTCTTTCTTTCTTTTAATTTCTTTCTTTCTTTTAATTTCTTTTTTTCTTTCTTTCTTTCTATCTTTCTTTCTTTCTTTCCTACGTTCTTTTTTTTCTTTTTTCTTTCATTCTTTCTTTTTTTTCTTTCTTTTCTTTCTTTTTTCCTTCTTTCTTCTTCTTTCTTTTTTCTTTCTTTCTTTCTTTCTTTTTAATTTATTTCTTTCTTTTTTCTTTCTTTCTTTCTTTTTAATTTCTTTCTTCTTTCTTTCTTTCTTTCTTTCTTTTCTTTCTTTCTTTCTTTCTTTCTTTCTTTTTCTTTCTTTCTTTCTTTCTTTCTTTCTTTCTTTCTTTCCTATGTTCTTTCTTGCTTTCTTTCTTTCTTTCTTTCTTTCTTTCTTTTTTCTTTCCTATGTTCTTTCTTTCTTTTTTCTTTCTTTCTTTTTAATTTCTTTCTTTCTTTCTTTCTTTCTATCTTGGTTTCTTTCTTTCTTTCTTTCTATCTTTCTTTCTTTCCTACGTTCTTTCTTTCTTTCTTTTTTTCTTTCTTTCTTTTTTCTTTCTTTCTCTCTTTCTTTCTTCCTTTCTTTTTTCTTTTTTTCTTTCTTTCTTTTTTTTTTAATTTCTTTCTTTCTTTTTTCTTTCTTTCTTCTTTCTTTCTTTCTTTTCTACCTTCTTTCTTTCTTTCTTTCTTTTTTCTTTCTTTCTTTCTTTTTAATTTCCTTCATTCTTTTTTCTTTCTTTCTTTCTTTTTTCTTTCTTTCTTTCTTTCTTTTTAATTTCTTTCTTTCTTTCTTTCTTTGTTTCTTTCCTTCTTTCTTTCTTTCCTACGTACTTTCTTTCTTTCTTTTTCCTTTCTGTCTTTCTTTCTTTCTTTTTAATTTCTTCCTTTTTTCTTTCTTTCTTTTTCTTTCTTTCTTTCTTTCTTTCCTTCTTTCTTTCTTTCTTTTTTCTTTCTTTCTTTCTTTTTTCTTTCTTTCTTTTTCTTTCTTTCTTTCTTTCTTTTTTCTTCCTTTCTTTGTTTTTAATTTCTTTCATTCTTTTTTCTTTCTTTCTTCCTTTTTTCTTACTTTCTTTCTTTCTTTTTTCTTTCTTTCTTTCTTTTTAATTTCTTTCTTTTTTCTTTCTTTCTTTCTTTCTTTCTTTTTAATTTCTTTCTTTCTTTTTAATTTCTTTCTTTTTTTCTTTTTTCTTTCTTTCTTTCTTTCTTTTTTCTTTCTTTCTTTCTTTCTTTTTTCTTCCTTTCTTTATTTTTAATTTCTTTCATTCTTTTTTCTTTCTTTCTTCCTTTTTTCTTACTTTTTTTCTTTCTTTTTTCTTTCTTTCTTTCTTTCTTTTTAATTTCTTTCTTTTTTCTTTCTTTCTTTCTTTCTTTCTTCTTTCTTTCTTTCTTTCTTTCTTTCTTTTTAATTTCTTTCTTTCTTTTTAATTTCTTTTTTTCTTTCTTTCTTTCTATCTTTCTTTCTTTCTATCTTTCTTTCTTTCTTTCCTACGTTCTTTCTTTTCTTTTTTCTTTCTTTCTTTTTTCTTTCTTTCTTTCTTTTTTCTTTCTTTCTTTCTTTCTTTTTAATTTATTTCTTTCTTTTTTCTTTCTTTCTTTCTTTTTAATTTCTTTCTTTCTTTCTTTCTTTCTTTCTTTCTTTCTTTCTTTCTTTCTTTCTTTCTTTCTATCTTTCTTTCTTTCCTACGTTCTTTCTTTCTTTCTTTCTTTTTTCTTTTTTCTTTCTTTCTTTTTTTTAATTTCTTTCTTTCTTTTTTCTTTCTTTCTTCTTTCTTTCTTTCTTTCCTACCTTCTTTCTTTCTTTCTTTCTTTTTTCTTTCTAATTTCTTTCATTCTTTTTTCTTTCTTTCTTTCTTTTTTCTTTCTTTCTTTCTTTCTTTCTTTTTAATTTCTTTCTTTCTTTCTTTCTTTCTTTGTTTCTTTCCTTCTTTCTTTCTTTCCTACGTACTTTCTTTCTTTCTTTTTCCTTCCTTTCTTTCTTTCTTTCTTTTTAATTTCTTCCTTTTTTCTTTCTTTCTTTTTCTTTCTTTCTTTCTTTCTTTCTTTCTTTCTTTCTTTCTTTCTTTCTTTCTTTCCTTCTTTCTTTCTTTCTTTTTTCTTTCTTTCTTTCTTTTTTCTTTCTTTCTTTTTCTTTCTTTCTTTCTTTCTTTTTAATTTCTTTCTTTCTTTTTTCTTTCTTTCTTTTTTCTTTCTTTCTTTCTTTCTTTCTTTCTTTCTTTCTTTCTTTCTTTCTTACTTTCTTTCTTTCTTTCCTTCTTTCTTTCTTTCTTTTTCTTTCTTTCTTTCTTTCTTTCTTTCTTTCTTTTAATTTCTTTCTTTCTTTTTTCTTTCTTTCTTTCTTCTTTCTTTCTTTCTTTCTTTTTAGTTTCTTTCTTTCTTTCTTTCTTCCTT
>JAVLUU010001094.1:80000-82500 GCA_032206185.1 Columba guinea | reverse complement strand
TTCTTTCTTTCTTTCTTTCTTTCTTTCTTTCTTTCTATCTTTGTTTCTTTCTTTCTTTCTTTCTTTTCTACGTTCTTTCTTTCTTTCTTTCTTTCTTTTTTCTTTCTTTCTTTCTTTTATCCTTCTTTCTTTCTTTCTTTACAATTCCATTCTTTCTTTTTTCTTTCTTTCTTTCTTCCTTTTAATTTCTTTCTTTCTTTCTTTCTTTCTTTATTTATTTCTTTCTTTCTTTTTTCTTTCTTTCTTTCTTTCTTTCTTTTTAATTTATTTCTGTCTTTTTTCTTTCTGTCTTTCTTTCTTTCTTTTTCCTTTCTTTCTTTCTTTTTTCTTTCTTTCTTTCTTTCTTTCTTTTTAATTCTTTCTTTTTTCTTTCTTTCTTTCTTTCTTTTTTCTTTCTTTCTTTCTTTCTTTCTTTCTTTCTTTCTTTCTTTCTTTCTTTTTAATTTCTTTCTTTCCTTTTAATTTCTTTCTTTCCTTTTAAATTCTGTCTTTCTTTCTTTCTTTCCTTCTATCTTTGTTTCTTTCTTTCTTTCTTTCTTTCTTTCCTACGTTCTTTCTTTCTTTTTTATTTCTTTCTTTCTTTCTTTCTTTTTTCTTTCTTTCTTTCTTTCTATCTTTCTTTTTAATTTCTTTCTTTTTTTCTTTCTTTCTTCTTTCTTTCTTTCCTACGTTCTTTCTTTCTTTCTTTCTTTCCTCTTTCTTTCTTTCTTTCTTTCTTTCTTTCTTTCTTTCTTTATTTATTTATTTCTTTCTTTCTTTTTTCTTTCTTTCTTTCTTTCTTTCTTTCTTTCCTTTTAATTTATTTCTGTCTTTTTTCTTTCTGTCTTTCTTTCTTTCTTTTTCCTTTCTTTCTTTCTTTCTTTTTTCTTTCTTTCTTTCTTTCTTTCTTTCTTTTTAATTTCTTTCTTTTTTCTTTCTTTCTTTCTTTCTTTTTTCTTTCTTTCTTTCTTTCTTTCTTTCTTTCTTTCTTTCTTTCTTTCTTTCTTTCTTTTTAATTTCTTTCTTTCCTTTTAATTTCTTTCTTTCCTTTTAAATTCTGTCTTTCTTTCTTTCTTTCCTTCTATCTTTGTTTCTTTCTTTCTTTCTTTCTTTCTTTCCTACGTTCTTTCTTTCTTTTTTATTTCTTTCTTTCTTTCTTTCTTTGTTCTTTCTTTCTTTCTTTCTATCTTTCTTTTTAATTTCTTTCTTTTTTTCTTTCTTTCTTCTTTCTTTCTTTCCTACGTTCTTTCTTTCTTTCTTTCTTTCCTCTTTCTTTCTTTCTTTCTTTCTTTCTTTCTTTCTTTCTTTCTTTTTTCTTTCTTTCTTTCTTTCTTTCTTCCTTTTAATTTCTTTCTTTTCTCTTTCTTTCTTTCTTTCTTTTTTCTTTCTTTCTTACTTTTCAATTTCTTTCTTTATTTTTTCTTTCTTTCTTTCTTTCTTTTTAATTTCTTTCTTTCTTTTTAATTTTTCTTTCTTTCTTTCTTTCTATCTTTGTTTCTTTCCTTCTTTCCTACGTTCTTTCTTTCTTTTTTTCTTTCTTTCTTTCTTTCTTTCTTTCTTTCTTTCTTTCTTTTTTCTTTCTTTCTTCCTTTCTTTCTTTTTTCTTTCTTTCTTTCTTTTTATTTTCTTTCTTTCTTTCTTTTTTCTTTCTTTCTTTCTTTCTTTTTAATTTCTTTCTTTCTTTCTATCTTTGTTTCTTTCTTTCTTTCTGTCTTTCTTTCCTACGTTCTTTCTTTCTTTCTTTTTTTTTCTTTCTTTCTTTTTTCTTTCTTTCTTTCTTTCTTTTTTGTTTCTTTCTTTCTTTTTTCTTTCTCTCTTTCTTTATTTTAGTTTCTTTCTTTCTTTCTTTCTTTCTTTCTTTTTTCTTTCTTTCTTTCTTTTTTGTTTCTTTCTTTATTTCTTTTTAATTACTATCTTTCTTTTTTCTTTCTTTCTTTCTTTCCTACGTTCATTCTTTCTTTCTTTTTTCTTTCTTTCTTTCTTTCTTTCCTTCTTTCTTTCTTTCTTTTTTCTTTCTTTCTTTTTAATTTCTTTCTTTCTTTCTTATTAATTTCTTTCTTTCTTTCTTTCTTTCTTTCTTCCTTTCTTTCTCACTTTCTTTCTTTCTTTCCTACATTCTTTCTTTCTTTCTTTTTTCTTCCTTTCTTTCTTTCTTTCTTTCTTTTTAATTTCTTTCATTCTTTTTTCTTTCTTTCTTTCTTTTTCTTTCTTTCTTTCTTTCTTTCTTGATTCTTTCATACTTTCCTACGTTCTTTCTTTCTTTATTTTTATTTTCTTCCTTTCCTACGTTCCTTCTTTCTTTATTTTTTCTTTCTTTCTTTCTTTTTTCTTTCTTTTTAATTTCTTTCTTTCTTTTTAATTTCTTTCTTTCTTTCTTTCTATGTTTCTTTCTTTCTTTCTTTCCTACGTTGTTACTTTTTTTTTCTTTCTTTCTTTATTTCTTTTTTCTTTCTTTCTTTCTTTTTTCTTTCTTTGTTTCTTTTTAATATTTTTCATTCTTTTTTCTTTTTTTCTTTCTTTT
>JAVLUU010001093.1:0-29536 GCA_032206185.1 Columba guinea | reverse complement strand
ACCACCTCCCCCACGTTGGAGGAGATGAGGTAGTGGATGAACTGGGATGAACTGGGATGAACTGGGATGAACTGGGATGGACTGGGATGGACTGAACTGGGAGGTCACTGGTATGGACTGGGACGGACTGGGCCGGACTGGGATGGACTGGGGGCTCACCAGACCACCTCCCCCACGTTGGAGGAGATGAGGTAGCGGATGAACTGGGATGGACTGGACTGAACTGGGATGGACTGGGATGGACTGGGATGAACTGAACTGGGAGGTCACTGGGATGCACTGGGATGGACTGGGATGGACTGGGAGCACTGGGATGAACTGGGATCCTACCAGACCACCTCCCCCACGTTGGAGGAGATGAGGTAGCGGATGAACTGCTTCATGTTGTTGTAGATGGCGCGCCCCTCCTCCACGGCCGCCACGATGGTGGAGAAGTTGTCGTCCGCCAGCACCATCTCGGACGCCGTCTTGGCCACGGCGGTGCCGGAGCCCATGGCGATGCCGATCTCCGCCTTCTTCAGCGCCGGCGCGTCGTTCACGCCGTCGCCCGGTCTGGGGACGCCGACCGCGTCAGAGAGATCCACCATGCACCCCAAAACCCACCTCAGATCCACCATGCACCCCAAAACCCACCTCAGATCCACCATGGACCCCAAAACCCACGTGAGATCCATCATGGACCCCAAAACCCACCTCAGATCTGTGATAGACCCCAAAACCACGTGAGATCCACCATGGACCCCAAACCAACCTCAGGAGATCCACATGGACCCCAAACCCCACGTCAGAGATGTGGTGGACACCAAACCCACGTTAGACCCATGGTAGACCCCAACATGACCTCAGCTCCATGGTAGACCCCAAACCCACCATAGACCCATGGGAGACCCCAAACCCCCTCTCAGGTCTATCATAGACCCCAAACCCACCATAGACCAATGGGAGACCCCCAACATGACCTCAGCTCCATGGTAGACCCCAAACCCACCATAGACCCCATGGGAGACCCCAAACCCCATCATAGACCCATGGTAGACCCCAACATGACCTCAGCTCCATGGTAGACCCCAAACCCATCTCAGAGCTATTGTAGACCCCAAACCCACCATAGACCCATGGGAGACCCCCAACACGACCTCAGCTCCATGGTAGAGTACAAACCCATCTCAGAGCTATTGTAGACCCCAAACACAGCATAGACCCATGGGAGACCCCAAACCCACCATAGACCCATGGGAGACCCCAAACCCATCTCAGATCCATGGTAGACCCCAACATGACCTCAGCTCCATGGTAGACCCCAACCCCACCATAGACCCATGGGAGACCCCAAGCCCCACATTAGACCCATGGTAGACCCCAACATGACCTTGGCTCAATGGTAGACCCCAACCCCACCATAGACCCATGGTAGACCCCAACATGACCTTGGCTCAACGGTAGACCCCAAACCCACCATAGACCCATGGTAGACCCCAACATGACCTTGGCTCAACGGTAGACCCCAAACCCACCATAGACCCATGGTAGACCCCAACATGACCTGAGCTCATGGTTTAACCCAACCCCACCATAGACCCATGGGAGACCCCAAACCCCACCATAGACCCATGGTGGACCCAAAACCCATCTCAAATCTATTATAGACCCCAACCCCACCATAGACCCATGGTAGACCCCAAACCCATCTCAGATCCATGGTAGACCCCAACATGACCTCAGCTCCATGGCAGACCCCAACCCCACCATAGACCCATGGTAGACCCCAACATGACTTCAGCTCCATGGTAGACCCCAACCCCACCATAGACCCATGGTAGACCCCAAACCCACCATAGACCCATGGTAGACCCCAAAACCCATCTCAAATCTATTATAGACCCCAAACCCACCATAGACCCATGGTAGACCCCAAACCCATCTCAGATCCATGGTAGACCCCAACATGACCTCAGCTCCATGGCAGACCCCAACCCCACCATAGACCCATGGTAGACCCCAACATGACCTCAGCTCCATGGTAGACCCCAAACCCACCATAGACCCATGGGAGACCCCAAACCCACCATAGACCCATGGTAGACCCCAAACCCATCTCAGATCCATGGTAGACCCCAACCCCACCATAGACCCATGGTAGACCCCAACATGACTTCAGCTCCATGGTAGACCCCAACCCCACCATAGACCCATGGTAGACCCCAAACCCACCATAGACCCATGGTAGACCCCAAAACCCATCTCAAATCTATTATAGACCCCAAACCCACCATAGACCCATGGTAGACCCCAAACCCATCTCAGATCCATGGTAGACCCCAACATGACCTCAGCTCCATGGTAGACCCCAAACCCACCATAGACCCATGGGAGACCCCAAACCCCATCATAGACCCATGGTAGACCCCAAACCCCATCTCAAATCTATTATAGACGCCAACCCCACCATAGACCCATGGTAGACCCCAACATGACCTTGGCTCAACGGTAGACCCCAACCCCACCATAGACCCATGGGAGACCCCAACCCCACCATAGACCCATGGGAGACCCCAAACCCCACCATAGACCCATGGTGGACCCCAAACCCCACCTCAGCCCCACGGGGGACCCCGAAGCCCTCACCATGGCGGTGATCTCGTCGAAGGACTGCAGGAACTCGACGATCTTGGACTTGTGGGCGGGCTCGACGCGCGCGAAGCAGCACGCCCGGCGGCACGCCTCGCGCTGCTCGGCCGGCGGCAGGTCGTCGAACTCGCGGCCCGTGTACGCCTTCCCGGCCACGTCCTCGTCCTCGCCGAAGATGCCGATGCGGCGGCAGATGGCGATGGCCGTGCCCTTGTTGTCGCCCGTGATCATGATGACGCGGATGCCGGCGTCGCGGCACAGCCGGATGGAGCCCATCACCTCCTTGCGGGGGGGGTCCAGCATCCCCACGCAGCCCACGAACGTCAGGTCGGTCTGGGGGGGTGGAGAAGGTTCTAGGTGCTCCGTTATGGGGCCAAGAACCGTAATAATGGGGTCTTTGTAGGGCCAGGAACCAACCCAAGAAGGTTCTAGGTGGTCCATGTGGACCAAAAACCATAATAATGGGGTCTTTGTAGGGCCAGGAACCAACCCAAGAAGGTTCTAGGTGCTCCATTATGGGGCCAAGAACCGTAATAATGGGGTCTTTGTAGGGCCAGGAACCAACCCAAGAAGGTTCTAGGTGCTCCATTATGGGGCCAAGAACCGTAATAATGGGGTCTTTGTAGGGCCAGGAACCAACCCAAGAAGGTTCTAGGTGCTCCATTATGGGGCCAAGAACCGTAATAATGGGGTCTTTGTAGGGCCAGGAACCAACCCAAGAAGGTTCTAGGTGCTCCATTATGGGGCCAAGAACCGTAATAATGGGGTGTTTGTAGGACCAGGAACCAACCCAAGAAGGTTCTAGGTGCTCCATTATGGGGCCAAAAACCATAATAATGGGGTCTTTGTAGGACCAGGAACCAACCCAAGAAGGTTCTAGATGGTCCACGTGGACCAAAAACCATAATAATGGGGTCTTTGTAGGGCCAGGAACCAACCCAAGAAGGTTCTAGATGGTCCACGTGGACCAAAAACCATAATAATGGGGTCTTTGTAGGGCCAGGAACCAACCCAAGAAGGTTCTAGATGGTCCACGTGGACCAAAAACCATAATAATGGGGTCTTTGTAGGGCCAGGAACCAACCCAAGAAGGTTCTAGATGGTCCATGTGGGGCCAAGAAGCTAAAAAATGGGAGCCTTGTAGGGCCAGGAACCCACCAGAGAAGGTTCTAGGTGGTCAAGTAGGACCAAGAACTCAAGAGAATGGAATGTTATGGATCCTTGTGGGACCAGGAACCAACCAGAGAAGGTTCTAGGTGCTCCATTATGGGGCTAAGAACCGTAATAATGGGGTCTTTGTAGGACCAGGAACCAACCAGAAGAGGTTCTAGGTGGTCAAGTAGGACCAAGAACTCAAGAGAATGGGATGTTATGGACACTTGTAGGACCAGGAACCAACCCAAAAAGGTTCTAGGTGCTCCATGTGGACCAAGAACTCAAGAGAATGGGACGTTATGGATCCTTGTGGGACCAGGAACCCACCAGAGAAGGTTCTAGCTGGTCCATGTGCCGTTATGGACGGCGACACGGCAGATGGCGATGGCCATGCCCTTGTTGTCGCCCGTGACCCCTGAAGAGGTTCTAGATGCTCATGTAGGACTCAGAACCCCCTGAGAAGGTTCTAGGTGACTATGTAGGACCAAGAACCCCCGAGGAGGCTCTAGATGCTCATGTAGGACCCAGAACCCCCGAGAAGGTTCTAGATGACCATGTAGGCCCCAGAACCCCTGATGAGGTTCTGGACAGTCATGTAGGACCCAGAACCCCCGAGAAGGTTCTAGATGACCATGTAGGCCCCAGAACCCCTGACGAGGTTCTAGGTGGTCTTGTGGGCCCCAGAACCACCAAGAAGGTTCTAGATGACCACGTAGGCCCCAGAACCCCTGACGAGGTTCTAGATGGTCTTGTAGGCTCCAGAACCCCCGAGAAGGTTCTGGACAGTCATGTAGGACCCAGAATCCCCGAGAAGGTTCTAGATGACCATGTAGGCCCCAGAACCCCTGACGAGGTTCTAGATGCTCATGTAAGCCCCAGAACCCCTGTAGGACCCAGAATCCCCGAGGAGGTTCTAGATGCTCATGTAGGACTCAGAACCCCATCGCCCCCAATGTCCCCAATGTCCCCATCGCCCCCAATGTCCCCAATGCCCCCATCGCCCCCAATGTCCCCAATGTCCCCAATGTCCCCATTGCCCGCAATGTCCCCAATGTCCCCAATGTCCCCATCGCCCCCAATGTTCTAGACAGTCATGTAGGACCCAGAACCCCTGACGAGGTTCTAGATGGTCTTGTGGGCCCCAGAACCACCAAGAAGGTTCTAGGTGACCATGTAGGCCCCAGAACCCCTGAGAAGGTTCTGGACAGTCATGTAGGACCCAGAATCCCCGAGAAGGTTCTAGATGACCATGTAGGCCCCAGAACCCCTGACGAGGTTCTAGGTGGTCTTGTAGGCCCCAGAACCCCCGAGAAGGTTCTGGACAGTCATGTAGGACCCAGAACCACCAAGAAGGTTCTAGATGACCATGTAGGCCCCAGAACCCCTGACGAGGTTCTAGATGGTCTTGTAGGCTCCAGAACCCCTGAGAAGGTTCTGGACAGTCATGTAGGACCCAGAACCCCCGAGAAGGTTCTAGATGACCATGTAGGCCCCAGAACCCCTGATGAGGTTCTAGGTGGTCTTGTGGGCCCCAGAACCACCAAGAAGGTTCTAGATGACCACGTAGGCCCCAGAACCCCTGACGAGGTTCTAGATGGTCTTGTAGGCTCCAGAACCCCTGAGAAGGTTCTGGACAGTCATGTAGGACCCAGAACCCCCGAGAAGGTTCTAGATGACCATGTAGGCCCCAGAACCCCTGATGAGGTTCTAGGTGGTCTTGTGGGCCCCAGAACCACCAAGAAGGTTCTAGATGACCACGTAGGCCCCAGAACCCCTGACGAGGTTCTAGATGGTCTTGTAGGCTCCAGAACCCCTGAGAAGGTTCTGGACAGTCATGTAGGACCCAGAACCCCCGAGAAGGTTCTAGATGACCATGCAGGCCCCAGAACCCCTGACGAGGTTCTAGGTGGTCTTGTAGGCCCCAGAACCCCCAAGAAGGTTCTAGGCGCCGGCCCGCACCTCGTACTCGGCGAAGCGCGTGGAGTCCTCGAGCAGCATGTCCTCGCGGCGCGGCGGCGAGTCGCGCGTGGCCAGCGCCAGGCAGCGCAGCGTGTCGCGGCCCGTGCCCCACTCCTTGATCACGCCCAGGATCTTCTCCTTGGCCGCCGGCGTCAGCGCCACGCGCGCCGTGCCCACGCGCACGTAGTTGCACCGGTCGATGACGCCCTCGGGGGCTCCCTGCGGGCGGGGGACACGGGGGGTGTGGGGGGCGTGGGGACGTGGGGGGACGTGGGGACATGGTGGGACGTGGTGGGACATGGGGACGTGGTGGGACATGGGGACGTGGGGACACAATGGGACATGGGGACGTGGTGGGACATGGGGACGTGGGGACACAATGGGACATGGGGACGTGGTGGGACATGGGGACATGGTGGGACACAATGGGATATGGGGATGTGGTGGGACATGGGGACGTGGGGACACAATGGGACATGGGGACGTGGTGGGACATGGGGACATGGTGGGACACAATGGGATATGGGGATGTGGTGGGACATGGGGACGTGGGGACACAATGGGACATGGGGACGTGGTGGGACATGGGGACATGGTGGGACACAATGGGATATGGGGACGTGGTGGGACATGGGGACGTGGGGACACAATGGGATATGGGGATGTGGTGGGACATGGGGACATGGTGGGACACAATGGGACATGGGGACGTGGTGGGACATGGGGACGTGGTGGGACATGGGGACGTGGGGGGACATGGGGATGTGGGGGGGACGTGGGGACACGGGGGGACGTGGGGACATGGTGGGATGTGGGGGGACATGGGGACATGGTGGGACACGGGGACATGGTGGGACATGGGGACGTGGTGGGACATGGGGACGTGGTGGGACACAATGGGACATGGGGATGTGGTGGGACGTGGGGATGTGGTGGGACTTGGGGACGTGGTGGGTAATGGTGGGACATGGGGACGTGGTGGAACACAATGGGACATGGGGATGTGGGGACACGGTGGGACATGGGGACATGGTGGGACATGGGGACATGGGGGGACATGGTGGGACATGGGGATGTGGGGGGACGCGGGGACATGGTGGGACATGGGGACACAATGGGATATGGGGATGTGGTGGGACATGGGGACAGGGTGGGTAATGGTGGGACATGCGAACATGGTGGGACATGGGGATGTGGTGGGACACAATGGGACATGGGGACGTGGTGGGACGTGGGGATGTGGTGGGATGTGGGGGGACATGAGGACGTGGTGGGACATGGGGACATGGTGGGACCTGATGGGACGTGGTGCCACATGGGGATGTGGTGGGACACAATGGGACATGGGGACACGGTGGGACATGGGGACGTGGTGGGACATGGGGACATGGTGGGATGTGGGGGGACATGGGGATGGGGTGGGACATGGGGACATGGTGGGACATGGGGACGTGGTGGGACGTGGGGACATGGTGGGACACAATGGGACATGGGGACACAGGGACGCGGTGACGCGGGGACACAGGGACATGGGGACATGGTGACGTGGTGACGCGGTGACATGGTGACAAGGGGACGCGGTGACGCGGGTGACATGGTGACAAGGGGGACGCGGTGACATGGTGACACGGTGACGCGGGGTGACATGTTGACGCGGGTAACATGGGGACACGGTGACGTGGTGACATGGTGATGCGGGGACACGGGGACATGGTGACGTGGTGACGCGGTGACATGGTGACACGGTGACATGGTGACACGGTGATGCGGGTGACATGGTGACACGGTGACGCGGGTGACATGTTGACGCGGTGACGCGGGTGACACGGGGACACAGTGACACGGTGACGCAGTGACGTGGTGACATGGTGATGCGGGGACATGGGGACATGGTGACACGGTGACACAGTGATGCAGTGACGTGGTGACATGGTGACGCGGTGACACAGTAACATGGTGACACAGTGACGCGGTGACATGGTGACACGGTGACATGGTGAAACGGTGACACGGTGAAACGGTGACATGGTGACGCGGGGACGCGGGGACACGGTGACACGGTGACGTGGTGACGCGGGTGACATGGTGACGCGGGTGACATGGTGACATGGTGACACGGTGACACGGGGACACGGTGACACGGGGACACGGTGATATGGTGATGCGGTGACGCAGGGACACGGGGACACGGGGACATGGGGACCCGGTGACATGGTGACACGGTGACGCGGGTGACATGGGGACGCGGTGACATGGTGACATGGTGACGCGGGTGACATGGTGACACGGTGACGCGGGGACACGGTGACGCGGGTGACGCGGTGACGCGGTGACACAGTGACACAGTGACACGGTGAGGTGGTGACATGGGGACATGGTGACGCAGTGACACAGGGACATGGTGACGCGGGTGACATAGTGACGCGGTGACGCGGGGGACATGGTGACATGGTGACGCGGGTGACATGGGGATGCGGTGACATGGGGACGCGGTGACACGGTGACACGGTGACACGGTGACACGGTGACGCGGGTGACATGGTGACATGGGGACGCGGTGACACGGTGACACGGTGACACGGTGACACGGTGACGCGGTGACATGGTGACATGGTGACGCGGGGGACACGGTGACGCGGGGTGACATGGTGATGCGGTGACGCGGGGACACGGTGACGCGGGTGACATGGGGACGCGGTGACACGGTGACATGAGGACACGGTGACACGGTGACGCGGGTGACGTGGTGACATGGTGACGTGGGGACGCGGCGCCGGCCCCACCTTGACGAACATCTTGTTGCCCACGGCGGCGCGCGAGGCCTTGGCCGGGGAGCAGAACACCGACATGGACTTGCGGTCACGGGAGAACTCCAGCGTGAACTCCTTCTTCATCAGCTGCTTGATCACCTGCGGACACGGGGACAGCGGGGACATTGGGGACAGTGGGGACATTGGGGGTGATGGGGACATTGGGGACATTGGGGGCGATGGGGACATTGGGGGTGATGGGGACATTGGGGACATTGGGGGGCGATGGGGACATTGGGGACATTGGGGGCGATGGGGACATTGGGGGGTGATGGGGACATTGGGGACATTGGGGGCGATGGGGGCATTGGGGACATTGGGGACATTGGGGGTGATGGGGACATTGGGGGCGATGGGGACATTGGGGGCGATGGGGACATTGGGGACATTGGGGGCGATGGGGACATTGGGGACATTGGAGACATTGGGGACATTGGGGACATTGGGGACATTGGGGGCGATGGGGACATTGGGGACATTGGGGACAGTGGGGACATTGGGGGCGATGGGGACATTGGGGGCGATGGGGATGATGGGAACAATGGGGACAGTGGGGGCGATGGGGACAATGGGGACAATGGGGACATGGGGACATGGGGACAATGGGGTCAATGGGGACACCTGGGGACACCAGGCCCTGGGAGCCATGGGGTGCAGTGGGGACACCCGTGAAGCCTTGGGGACCCTTGGGGACCCTTGGGGACACCCATGAACCCTTGGGGACCCTTGGGGACCCCTGGGGACCCTTGGGGACACATGAGGACCCTTGGGGACACCTGTGAACCCTTGAGGACACTTGGGGACACCTGGAGACACCTGGAGACACTTGGGGCCACCAGAGCCTGGGAGCCACGGGGTGCAGTGGGGACACCCGTGAAGCCTTGGGGACCCTTGGGGACCCTTGAGGACACTTGGGGACACCTGGGGACACCTGGAGACACTTGGAGACACTTGGGGACACTTGGGGACACCTGGGGCCACCAGGGCCTGGGAGCCACAGGGTGCAGTGGGGACACCAATGAAGCCTTGGGGACCCTTGGGGACCCTTGAGGACACATGAGGACCCTTGGGGACACCTGAGGACCCTTGGGGACACTTGGGGACACCTGGAGCCACCTGGAGACACTTGGGGCCACCAGAGCCTGGGAGCCATGGGGTGCAGTGGGGACACCCGTGAAGCCTTGGGGACCCTTGGGGACCCCTGGGGACCCTTGGGGACACATGAGGACCCTTGGGGACACCTGTGAACCCTTGAGGACACTTGGGGACACCTGGAGCCACCTGGAGACACTTGGGGCCACCAGAGCCTGGGAGCCACGGGGTGCAGTGGGGACACCCGTGAAGCCTTGGGGACCCTTGGGGACCCTTGGGGACCCTTGAGGACACTTGGGGACACCTGGGGCCACCTGGAGACACTTGGAGACACTTGGGGACACTTGGAGACACTTGGGGCCACCAGAGCCTGGGAGCCACGGGGTGCAGTGGGGACACCCGTGAAGCCTTGGGGACCCTTGGGGACCCTTGGGGACCCTTGAGGACACTTGGGGACACCTGGGGACACCTGGAGACACTTGGAGACACTTGGGGACACTTGGGGACACCTGGGGCCACCAGGGCCTGGGAGCCACAGGGTGCAGTGGGGACACCAATGAAGCCTTGGGGACCCTTGGGGACCCTTGAGGACACATGAGGACCCTTGGGGACACATGAGGACCCTTGGGGACACTTGGGGACACCTGGAGCCACCTGGAGACACTTGGGGCCACCAGAGCCTGGGAGCCATGGGGTGCAGTGGGGACACCAATGAAGCCTTGGGGACCCTTGGGGACCCTTGGGGACACATGAGGACCCTTGGCGACACTTGGGGACACCTGGAGCCACCTGGAGACACTTGGGGCCACCAGAGCCTGGGAGCCACGGGGTGCAGTGGGGACACCCGTGAAGCCTTGGGGATCCTTGGGGACCCTTGGGGACACCCATGAAGCCTTGGGGACCCTTGGGGACCCCTGGGGACCCTTGGGGACACATGAGGACCCTTGAGGACACTTGGGGACACCTGGAGCCACCTGGAGACACTTGGGGCCACCAGAGCCTGGGAGCCACGGGGTGCAGTGGGGACACCCGTGAAGCCTTGGGGACCCTTGGGGACCCTCGGGGACCCTCGGGGACACTCACGGAGTTGCAGGCGTTGGCGCGCTCCACCTTGGAGAGCCCGCGCACGTCGGTGTTGAACACGTTCATCTTCTCCACCAGACACGTCAGCGCCGTCTCCGTCGCCTCCCCCACCTTCTCGTACACGCCCTTGGCCTTGGGGACACGGACGGTGTCACCGGGTGGGGGGGGGCGGGGGCGTCTGGGGACACGGGGCGGGGGAGGGGCCGCGGGGGTCACCTCGTTGTAGTCGAGGGACGAGTCGTTGCACAGGGCGCAGATGGTGGCCAGTTCCACCAGCCCGTCGAACTGCCCGGCCTTCACGTGCTTCTCCTGCTTCAGCCTGGGGACACGGGGACGTTGGGGACAGCGGGGACATTGGGGGCGATGGGGGTGTTGGGGGCAATGGGGACGTTGGGGATGATGGGGACATTGGGGGCAATGGGGACGTTGGGGATGATGGGGACATTGGGGGCGATGGGGGTGCTGGGGGCAATGGGGACATTGGGAGCAATGGGGACGTTGGGAGCAATGGGGGCGATGGGGACAGTGGGGGTGATGGGGGTGTTGGGGGCAATGGGGACGTTGGGGATGATGGGGACATTGGGGGCAATGGGGGCGATGGGAGCAATGGGGGCGATGGGGACAGTGGGGGTGATGGGGACAGTGGGGACGTTGGGGACAATGGGGACATCGGGGACGTTGGGGGTGTTGGGGATGATGGGGACATTGGGGGCGATGGGGGTGTTGGGGGCGATGGGGACGTTGGGAGCAATGGGGACATTGGGAGCAATGGGGGCGATGGGAGCAATGGGGGCGATAGGGACAGTGGGGGTGATGGGGACAGTGGGGACGTTGGGGACAATGGGGACATCGGGGACGTTGGGGGTGTTGGGGATGATGGGGACATTGGGGGCGATGGGGGCGATGGGGACAGTGGGGACATTGGGGGCAATGGGGACATTGGGAGCAATGGGGACATTGGGAGCAATGGGGGCAATAGGGACAGTGGGGGTGATGGGGACATTGGGGACGTTGGGGGCAATGGGGACATTGGGGGCAATGGGGGCGATGGAGACATTGGGGACATTGGGGGCAATGGGGACACTGGGGGGCGATGGAGACATTGGGGGTAATGGGGGCGTTGGGACGATGGGGGCAATGGGGACAGTGGGGACAGTGTCCCCGTGTCCCCCCGATGTCTCCAAGACCCCCAACGTCCCCTTGTCACCCCAATGTCCCCTTGTCAATCAATGTCCCCAAGACCCCCAACGTCCCCGTGTCACCCGTTGTCACCCGGTGTCCCCTTGTCCCCCCGGTGTCACTCACACGTCGCCCTCGGGCGCGTAGGTGGAGCCGGTGATGGAGAACTCGTTGAGGGTGCAGACGTCGCCTTCCACCTTGTCCACGATGAACATCTGGGGACACAGGGGACATCAGGGGGCTCTTGGGGACACTGGGACCCCAAGGGGACAGCAGGGGGTCTTGGGGACAGGAGAAGGTCACCCAAGATGACCCAAGGCCACCCAAGGCCACTCAGGGCCATCCAAAGCCACCCAGGGTCAACCAGGGCCACCCAAGACCACCCAAGATTGACCAAGACCACCCAAGATCAACCAAGACCAATCAAGGCCACCCAAGATCAACTAAGAGCAACCAAGACCAACCAAGACCAACCAAGGCCACCCAAGGCCAACCAAGGCCACCAAGACCACCAAGACCACCCAAGATCAACTAAGACCAACCAAGGCCACCAAGGCCACCCAATGCCACCCAAGACCACTTAATGCCACCCAATGCCACCAAGACCACCCAAGACCACCCAATGCCACCCAAGGTCAGTGAAGACCACCCAATGCCACCAAGGCCACCCAATGCCACCCAAGGTCAATGAAGACCACCCAATGCCACCAAGACCACCAAGACCACCCAATACCACCCAAGACCACTTAATGCCACCCAACGCCACCAAGACCACCCAATGCCACCCAAGACCACTTAATGCCACCCAACGCCACCCAAGACCACCCAAGGTCAACCAAGGCCACCAAGACCACCCAATGCCACCCAAGACCACTTAATGCCACCCAACGCCACCAAGACCACCCAATGCCACCCAAGACCACTTAATGCCACCCAACGCCACCCAAGACCACCCAAGGTCAACCAAGGCCACCAAGACCACCCAATACCACCCAAGACCACTTAATGCCACCCAACGCCACCAAGACCACCCAATGCCACCCAATACCACCCAACACCACCCCATGCCACCAAGACCACCCAAGGTCAACCAAGACCACCAAGACCACCCAATACCACCCAAGACCACTTAATGCCACCCAACGCCACCAAGACCACCCAATGCCACCCAAGACCACTTAATGCCACCCAACGCCACCCAAGACCACCCAAGGTCAACCAAGGCCACCAAGACCACCCAATACCACCCAAGACCACTTAATGCCACCCAATGCCACCAAGACCACCCAATGCCACCAAGACCACCCAATACCACCCAAGACCACTTAATGCCACCCAAAGCCACCAAGACCACCCAATGCCACCCAATACCACCCAAGACCACCCAATGCCACCCAACGCCACCCAAGACCACCCAAGGTCAACCAAGGCCACCAAGACCACCCAATACCACCCAAGACCACCCAACACCACCCAAGACCACTTAATGCCACCCAATGAGACCAAGACCACCCAATGCCACCCAATACCACCCAAGACCACCCAATGCCACCAAGACCACCCAATACCACCCAAGACCACTTAATGCCACCCAATGCCACCAAGACCACCCAAGGTCAACCAAGACCACTTAATGCCACCCAATACCACCCAAGACCACCCAATGCCACCCAACGCCACCCAAGACCACTTAATGCCACCCAATGAGACCAAGACCACCCAATGCCACCCAATACCACCCAAGACCACCCAATGCCACCAAGACCACCCAATACCACCCAAGATCACTTAATGCCACCCAACGCCACCAAGACCACCCAATGCCACCCAATACCACCCAAGACCACCCAATGCCACCCAACGCCACCCAAGACCACCCAATGCCACCCAACGCCACCAAGACCACCCAATGCCACCCAAGCCACCCAACGCCCCCCGCGCACCTTGCAGACGGACATCTGGTTGGTGGTGAGCGTGCCGGTCTTGTCGGAGCAGATGACGGAGGTGCAGCCCAGCGTCTCCACCGACGGCAGGCTGCGCACGATCGCGTTCTTCTTGGCCATGCGCCGCGTGCCCAGCGCCAGGCACGTCGTGATCACCGCCGGCAGCCCTGCGGGCAACGGGGGCGCCGTCAGGACGCCGGGGGGGCCACCGGGCCAGCGGGGTGGCCACCGGGCCAGTGGGGAGGACACTGGCTCAATGGGGTGGCCACCAGTCCAATGGGGTGGCCACCAGCCCAAAGGGGAGGTCAACAGAGCTATGGGGAGGCCACCAGTCCAATGGGGTGGCCACCAGTCCAATGGGGAGGACACTGGCTCAATGGGGTGGTCACCAGCCCTATGGGGTGGCCACCAGCCCAATGGGGAGGTCAACAGAGCTATGGGGAGGCCACCAGTCCAATGGGGTGGCCACCAGTCCAATGGGGAGGTCAACAGAGCTATGGGGAGGCCACCAGTCCAATGGGGTGGCCACCAGTCCAGTGGGGTGCCACCAGCCCAATGGGGAGGTCAACAGAGCTACGGGGAGGCCATCAGTTCAATGGAGTGGCCACCAGTCCAATGGGGAGGTCAACAGAGCTATGGGGAGGCCACCAGTCCAATGGGGTGGCCACCAGTCCAATGGGGTGGCCACCAGGGCACTGATGACCCCACAGGTGCCACCAGAAGCCCATGATGCCCCAATAGGTGCCACCAGGAGAACATTGTGACCCTATAGGTGCCACTATAAGGACATTATGACCCCATAGACGCCACCACCAGGTCACTATGACCACCCCATCGCCCACCTTCGGGGATGGTGGCCACGGCCAGCGCCATGTATCGCTATAAGGACATTGTGACCCTATAGACACCCCCATATGACCATTGTGACCCCATAGACACCCCCATATGACCATTGTGAGCCCATGGGTGCCACTATATGACCTTTGTGACCCTATGGGTGCCACTCTAAGGTCATTATGACCCCATAGGTGCCACTATATGACCATTATGACCCCATAGGTGCCACTACATGACCATTGTGAGCCCATGGGTGCCACTACATGACCATTGTGAGCCCATGGGTGCCACTCTAAGGTCACTATGACCCCATAGGTGCCACCATATGACCATTACAATCCCATAGGTGCTACTATATGACCATTGTGAGCCCATAGGTGCCACTATATGACCATTGTGAGCCCATGGGTGCCACTCTATGAGCATTATGATCCCATGGGTGCCACTATATGACCATCGTGACCCCATGGGTGCCCCTATATGACCATTGTGACCCCATGTGTGCCATTACATGACCATTATGAGCCCATGGGTGCCACTATATGACCATTGTGACCCCATGGGTGCCACTATATGACCATTGTGAGCCCATGGATGCCACTATATGACCATTGTGACCCTATGGGTGTCACTCTATGACCATTGTGAGCCCATGGATGCCACTATATGACCATTGTGACCCCATGGGTGCCACTATATGACCATTGTGACCCTATGGGTGTCACTCTATGACCATTGTGAGCCCATGGATGCCACTATATGACCATTGTGACCCCATGGGTGCCACTATATGACCATTGTGACCCCATGGGTGCCACTATATGACCATTGTGAGCCCATGGATGCCACTATATGACCATTGTGACCCTATGGGTGTCACTCTATGACCATTGTGAGCCCATGGGTGCCACTATATGACCATTGTGACCCTATGGGTGCCACTCTAAGGTCACTATGATCCCACAAGTGCCACTATATGACCATTACGACCCCATAGATGCCACTATATGACCATTATGACCCCATAGGTGCCACTATATGACCATCGCCCACCTTCGGGGATGGCGGCCACGGCCAGCGCCATGTACCGCTATAAGGACACTGTGACCCCATAGACACCCCCATATGACCATTGTGAGCCCATGGGTGCCACTATATGACCTTTGTGACCCTATGGGTGCCACTCTAAGGTCACTATGATCCCACAAGTGCCACTATATGACCATTACGACCCCATAGGTGCCACTATATGACCATTATGACCCCATGGGTGCCACTATATGACCATTACGACCCCATAGGTGTCACTATATGACCATTATGACCCCATAGGTGCCGCTATATGACCATCGCCCACCTTCGGGGATGGCGGCCACGGCCAGCGCCATGTACCGCTATAAGGACACTGTGAGCCCATAGACACCCCCATATGACCATTGTGACCCCATAGACACCCCCATATGACCATTGTGAGCCCATGGGTGCCACTATATGACCATTGTGAGCCCATGGGTGCCACTCTAAGGTCACTGTGATCCCATGGGTGCCAGTATATGACCATTGTGACCCTATGGGTGTCACTCTATGACCATTGTGAGCCCATGGATGCCACTATATAACCTTTGTGACCCTATGGGTGCCACTCTAAGGTCACTATGATCCCACAAGTGCCACTATATGACCATTACGACCCCATAGGTGCCACTATATGACCATTATGACCCCATGGGTGCCACTATATGACCATTACGACCCCATAGGTGCCACTATATGACCATTATGACCCCATAGGTGCCACTATATGACCATCGCCCACCTTCGGGGATGGCGGCCACGGCGAGCGCCATGTACCGCTATAAGGACACTGTGACCCCATAGACACCCCCATATGACCATTGTGAGCCCATGGGTGCCACTATATGACCATTGTGACCCTATGGGTGCCACTCTAAGGTCACTATGATCCCACAAGTGCCACTATATGACCATTACGACCCCATAGGTGCCACTATATGACCATTATGACCCCATGGGTGCCACTATATGACCATTGTGACCCCATAGGTGCCACTATATGACCATCGCCCACCTTCGGGGATGGCGGCCACGGCCAGCGCCACGGCGATCTTGAAGTAGTAGATGGCGCCGCGGATCCAGGAGCCGCCGTGCACCGGGTCGTTGAAGTGGCCGATGTTGATGAGCCACACGGCCACGCAGATGAGCGAGATGACCTTGGAGAGCTGCTCGCCGAACTCGTCCAGCTTCTGCTGCAGCGGCGTCTTGTCCTGCTCCGTGGCCGCCATCTCGTCCCGGATCTTCCCGATCTCCGTGTTCACCCCCGTGGCCACCACGATGCCCACGGCCTTGCCCGCGCCGATGTTGGTGCCCTGGGGGGCAGTGGGGAATGGGGACGGTGGGGACGGTGGGGACATTGGGGGTGATGGGGACATTGGGGACATTGGGGGTGATGGGGGTGGGGGGGACATTGGGGGGTGATGGGGGTGGTGGGGACATTGGGGACATTGGGGACATGGGGACGGTGGGGGTGGTGGGGACATTGGGGGTGGTGGGGACATTGGGGGTGATGGGGGTGGTAGGGACATTGGGGACATGGGGACGGTGGGGGTGGTGGGGACATTGGGGGTGGTGGGGACATTGGGGGTGATGGGGGTGGTAGGGACATTGGGGACATGGGGACGGTGGGGGTGGTGGGGACATTGGGGGTGATGGGGACATTGGGGACATTGGGGGTGATGGGGGTGGGGGGGACATTGGGGGTGATGGGGGTGGTGGGGACATTGGGGACATTGGGGACATGGGGACGGTGGGGGTGGTGGGGACATTGGGGATGATGGGGACACAGGGATGGTGGGGGGTGGTAGGGACATTGGGGACATGGGGATGGTGGGGGTGGTGGGGACATTGGGGGTGGTGGGGACATTGGGGGTGATGGGGGCAATGGGGGTGATGGGGACATTGGGGACATGGGGATGGTGGGGGTGGTGGGGACATTGGGGGTGATGGGGACATGGGGATGGTGGGGGTGGTGGGGACATTGGGGGTGGTGGGGACATTGGGGGTGCGGGGGACATTGGGGGTGATGGGGGGTGGTGGGGACATTGGGGGTGATGGGGACATTGGGGGGTGGTGGGGACATTGGGGGTGGTGGGGACATTGGGGGTGGGGGGGACACTGGGGGTGGTGGGGACATGGGGACATGGGGACATGGGGATATGGGGACACAGAGACATGGGACATGGGGATGTGGGGACACGGGGACATGGGGATACGGGGACAGGGGGACATTGGGGGACATGGGGACACGGGGACATGGGGACCTTGGGGGACATTGGGACATGGGGGTATGGGGACATGGGGACAACGGGGATGGTGGGGACATTGGGGGTGGTGGGGACATGGGGGCAGGGGGACAGGGGGACATGGGGGACAAGGGGACATGGGGACAGGGGGACATGGGGACATGGGGACAGGGGGACAGGGGAACAGAGGGGACATGGGGACAGGGGGACATGGGGACATTGGGGACACCGACCGAGAACAGCATGTTCTTCTTGTCCTGGTTGACGGCGCGGGGGTCGGGAACCGGCTCCGTGTGCTTGATCACCGACACCGACTCCCCTGCACCAGTACGGACCAGTATGGACCAGTATGAACCAGTATGGACCAGTATGGACCAGTATGGACCAGTATGGACCAGTACGGACCAGTACGGACCAGTACGGACCAGTATGGACCAGTACGGACCAGTATGGACCAGTATGGACCAGTACGGACCAGTACGGATCAGTATGGACCAGTACGTACTTGTACCTCACCCCTTGTACTGGTGAGGATGGACTGGTCCCCCCCCCCCCGTACCGGTGAGAATGGACTGGTCCACCCCATCCCCCCCGTACCGGTGAGAATGGACTGGTCCACCCCATCCCCCCCCCGTACCGGTGAGAATGGACTGGTCCACCCCATCCCCCCCCGTACCGGTGAGAATGGACTGGTCCACCCCATCCCCCCCCGTACCGGTGAGAATGGACTGGTCCACCCCATCCCCCCCCGTACCGGTGAGAATGGACTGGTCCACCCCATCCCCCCCCGTACCGGTGAGAATGGACTGGTCCACCCCATCCCCCCCCGTACCGGTGAGAATGGACTGGTCCACCCCATCCCCCCCCCGTACCGGTGAGAATGGACTGGTCCCCACCCCCGTACCGGTGAGAATGGACTGGTCCCCCCCATCCCCCCCCGTACCGGTGAGAATGGACTGGTCCACCCCATCCCCCCCCGTACCGGTGAGAATGGACTGGTCCACCCCATCCCCCCCCGTACCGGTGAGAATGGACTGGTCCACCCCATCCCCCCCCGTACCGGTGAGAATGGACTGGTCCACCCCATCCCCCCCCGTACCGGTGAGAATGGACTGGTCCACCCCATCCCCCCCCGTACCGGTGAGAATGGACTGGTCCACCCCATCCCCCCCCGTACCGGTGAGAATGGACTGGTCCACCCCATCCCCCCCCGTACCGGTGAGAATGGACTGGTCCACCCCATCCCCCCCCGTACCGGTGAGAATGGACTGGTCCCCACCCCCGTACCGGTGAGAATGGACTGGTCCCCCCCATCCCCCCCCGTACCGGTGAGAATGGACTGGTCCACCCCATCCCCCCCCCGTACCGGTGAGAATGGACTGGTCCACCCCATCCCCCCCCGTACCGGTGAGAATGGACTGGTCCACCCCATCCCCCCCCATACCGGTGAGAATGGACTGGTCCACCCCATCCCCCCCCATACCGGTGAGAATGGACTGGTCCACCCCATCCCCCCCGTACCGGTGAGAATGGACTGGTCCACCCCATCCCCCCCCGTACCGGTGAGAATGGACTGGTCCACCCCATCCCCCCCCGTACCGGTGAGAATGGACTGGTCCACCCGCAGGGTCGTGGATTTGATGGAGATGATGCGGATGTCGGCCGGGACCTTGTCACCCACTGCGGGGGAGGGGTCACGGGGTCACGGGGGTCACGGGGGTCACCCTGATGTCCCCCAATGTCCCTGTATCCCCACAGCCCCCCATGTCCCCACTGTCCCCATGTCCCCATGTCCCCATGTCCCCAATGTCCCCATGTCCCCATGTCACCATGTCCCCCCATGTCCCCATGTCCCCAGTGTCCCCATGTCCCCCCATGTCCCCATGTCCCCAATGTCCCCATGTCCCCCCATGTCCCCATGTCCACCATGTCCCCATGTCTCCCGTGTCCCCAATGTCCCCGTGTCCCCCATATCCTCCCATGTCCCCCATATGTCCCCATATCCTCATGTCCCCCCATGTCCCGAGTGTCCCCAATGTTCCCCCCATGTCCCCATTGTCCCCAATGTCCCCCATATCCCCATATGTCCCCATATCCCCCCATGTCCCCCATGTCCCCAATGTCCCCATGTCCCCATTGTCCCCATGTCCGCCATGTCCCCATGTCCCCATGTCCCCCATATGTCCCCATATCCCCCCATGTCCCCATATGTCCCCATATTCCCAATGTCCCCCATGTCCCCATCTCCCCCATATCCCCATGTCCCCTCATATCCCCCATGTCCCCAATGTTCCCCCATTGTCCCCATGTCCCCATGTCTCCCGTGTCCCCAATGTCCCCAATGTCCCCCATATCCCCATATGTCCCCATATCCCCCCATGTCCCCCACGTCCCCATTGTCCCCATGTCCCCATTGTCCCCATGTCCGCCATGTCCCCATTGTCCCCCATATCCCCATATCCCCCCATGTCCCCAGTGTCCCCAATGTTCCCCCATGTCTCCATTGTCCCCATGTCCCCATGTCTCCCGTGTCCCCATATGTCCCCATATCCCCATGTCCCCCATATCCCCATATCCCCATGTCCCCCCCCATGCCCCGAGTGTCCCCAATGTCCCCATGTCCCCATGTCCCCCCATGTCCCCAGTGTCCCCGTGTCCCCCATATCCCCCCATGTCCTGAGTGTCCCCAATGTCCCCATGTCCCCATATCCCCCCATGTCCCCATATCCCCCATGTCCCCATGTCCCCCTGTGTCCCCACGTCCCCCATATCCCATGTCCCCCATATCCCCATATGTCCCCATATCCCCATGTCCCCCTCCATGCCCCGAGTGTCCCCAATGTCCCCATATCCCCTTCCCCCCATTTCCCCCCATTTCTTCACCATTTTTCGCCATTTCCCCCCCGTTTCTCGCCGTTTTTTCCCCCGTTTCTCCCCCTCCCCGCCCCCTCCCCCCCTCCCCCCGCCCCCCCCCCTCCCCCGCCCCCCTCCCCCGCGTCCCTCACCGGCCACCTCGGCGATGTCCCCGGGCACCAGGTCCCGCGCCTTGATCCTCTGCACGGCCTTGCGGTCGGCGCGGTAGACCTTGCCCATCTCGGGCTCGTACTCCTTCAGCGCCTCGATGGCGTTCTCCGCGTTCCGCTCCTGGGGACACGGGGACATGGGGACACCATGGGGACATGGGGACACCATGAGGACATCATGGGGACATCATGGGGACATGGGGACATCGTGGGGACATCGTGGGGACCGTTGGTTTGAACGTTGGGGGGTCATGGGGACATTATGGGGAGTCAACGGGACATTGGGAGACACCACAGGGACGTCAATGGGCACAATGGGGACATTGGGGACACCATGGGGATGTCATGGGGTCATGGGGACATCATGGGGACACCATGGGGGACGTTGGTTTGAACATTGGGGGGTCATGGGGACGTTATGGGGACGTTACGGGGAGTCAACGGGACATTGGGAGACACCACAGGGACATCAATGGGTACAATGGGGATGTTGGGGACACCATGGGGATGTCATGGGGACATTGGGGACATCATGGGGACATTGGGGACATCATGGGGACACCATGGGGAACATTGGTTTGAACGTTGGGGGGTCATGGGGACGTTATGGGGACGTTATGGGGATGTTATTGGGAGTGAATTGGACATTGGGAGGCACCACAGGGACATCAATGGGCACAATGGGGACATGGGGACATCATGGGGACATCGTGGGGACACCATGGGGGACATTGGTTTGAACGTTGGGGGGTCATGGGGACGTTATGGGGAGTCAATGGGACATTGGGAGACACCACAAGGACGTCAATGGGTACAATGGGGACGTTGGGGACACCATGGGGATGTCATGGGGACATTGGGGACATCGTGGGGACACCATGGGGGACGTTGGTTTGAACATTGGGGGGTCATGGGGACGTTATGGGGACGTTACGGGGAGTCAACGGGACATTGGGAGACACCACAAGGACGTCAATGGGCACAATAGGGACAATGGGGACATTGGGGACATCGTGGGGACACCATGGGGACATCATGGGGACATCATGGGGACATCGTGGGGACACCATGGGGACCATTGGTTTGAACGTTGGGGGGTCATGGGGACGTTATGGGGACGTTATGGGGATGTTATTGGGAGTGAATTGGACATTGGGAGACACCACAGGGACATCAATGGGCACAATGGGGATGTTGGGGACACCATGGGGATGTCATCGGGACATTGGGGACATCGTGGGGACACCATGGGGACCGTTGGTTTGAACATTGGGGGGTCATGGGGACGTTATGGGGACGTTACGGGGAGTCAACGGGACATTGGGAGACACCACAAGGACGTCAATGGGCACAATGGGGACACTGGGGACACCATGGGGATGTCATGGGGACATCATGGGGACATGGGGACATCATGGGGACACCATGGGGGATGTTGGTTTGAACGTTGGGGAGTCATGGGGACGTTATGGGGAGTCAACGGGACATTGGGAGACACCACAGGGACGTCAATGGGCACAATGGGGACATTGGGGACACCATGGGGATGTCATGGGGACATTGGGGACATCGTGGGGACACCATGGGGAACATTGGTTTGAACATTGGGGGGTCATGGGGACGTTATGGGGATGTTATGGGGAGTCAACGGGACATTGGGAGACACCACAGGGACATCAATGGGCACAATGGGGACAATGAGGACATTGGGGACACCATGGGGAGGTCACGGGGACATCATGGGGGACATTGGTTAGAACATTGGGGGGTCATGGGGACGTTATGGGGAGTCAACGGGACATTGGGAGACACCACAGGGACGTCAATGGGACATTGGGGACATCATGGGGACATTGGGGACACCATGGGGACATTGGGGACATCATGGAGAACATTGGTGACATCATGGGGACGTTACGGGGAGTCAACGGGACATTGGGAGACACCACAGGGACGTCAATGGGCACAACGGGGACGTTGGGGACACCCCGTAGCTCCCAATGCCCCCATGTCCCCACACCCCACAACATCCCCCCATTGCCCCCAACGTCCCCATGTCCCCAACATCCCCCCATTGTCCCCAATGTCCCCCCATTGTCCCCAATGTCCCCAATATCCCCATACCCCCCAATATCCCCCCATACCCCCAATGTCCCCAACATCCCCATACCCCCCAATGTCCCCAATACCCCTGTACCCCAATGTCCACAATGTCCCCAACATCCCCATACCCCCCCATTGTCCCCCCATGTCCCCAACATCCCCATGCCCCCCAATGTCCCCCAATGTCCTCATACCCCCAATGTCCCCCAATGTCCCCAACATCCCCATACCCCCCAATGTCCCCAATGTCTCCAATGTCCCCAACATCCCCATACCCCCCAATATCCCCCCATACCCCCAATGTCCCCCAACATCCCCATATCCCCCAACGCCCCCCCATTGTCCCCAATGTCCCCAACATCCCCATACCCCCCAATGTCCCCCAATGTCCCCAATGTCCCCAACATCCCCATACCCCCCAATGTCCCCAATGTCCCCATACCCCCCCATTGTCCCCCAATGTCCCCAACATCCCCATACCCCCCAATGTCCCCAATGTCCCCATACCCCCCATTGTCCCCCAATGTCCCCAACATCCCCATAACCCCCCAATGTCCCCAATGTCCCCATACCCCCCAATGTCCCCAATGTCCCCAACATCCCCATACCCCCCAATATCCCCCCATACCCCCAATGTCCCCAACATCCCCATATCCCCCAACGCCCCCCCCTTTGTCCCCAATGTCCCCAACATCCCCATACCCCCCAATGTCCCCCAATGTCCCCAATGTCCCCAATGTCCCCAACATCCCCATACCCCCCCAATGTCCCCAATGTCCCCATACCCCCCATTGTCCCCCAATGTCCCCAACATCCCCATACCCCCCAATGTCCCCAATGTCCCCATACCCCCCATTGTCCCCCAATGTCCCCAACATCCCCATACCCCCCAATGTCCCCAATGTCCCCAACATCCCCATACCCCCCAATGTCCCCATACCCCCCATTGTCCCCCAATGTCCCCAACATCCCCATACCCCCCAATGTCCCCCAATGTCCCCATACCCCCCATTGTCCCCCAATGTCCCCAACATCCCCATACCCCCCAAGTGTCCCCAATGTCCCCATACCCCCCATACCCCCCAATGGTCCCCAACATCCCCATACCCCCCATTGTCCCCCGATGTCCCCAACATCCCCATACCCCCCAATGTCCCCTGTGTCCCCAACATCCCCATACCCCCCAATGTCCCCTGTGTCCCCAACATCCCCATACCCCGCATTGTCCCCAACGTCCCCTACGTCCCCAACATCCCCATGTCCCCAACATCCCCGTACCCCCAACATCCCCGTGTCCCCCCATGTCCCCGACATCCCCATTGTCCCCAATGTCCCCGTACCCCCCCCCACCCCGCAATGTCCCCCGTTGTCCCCACCTGCCACACGCCCACCACGGCGTTGGCCACGAGGATGAGGAGGATGACGAAGGGCTCCACGAAGGCCGTGATGGTCTCCTCGCCCTCCTCGAACCAGGCCAGCACCTGGGGACACGGGGGGGGACGGTGACGGTGACACCGGGTGACACCGGGTGACACGTCACCCGGCGGGGGGGGAGGGGGGAGGGGCCGCAGCTGTCCCCCCCGCGTCCCCCCCGAGGAGCAGCTGCCGACACTTGAGATGTCACCGGATCCCCCCCCCGAGGTCGCCCCCAAGGACACGGAGCCACCTCCCGCCCCTCCCCCCCCCCGGCCCCGGGGGGGTCCCCAGGGGGGTCCCCACAGTGTCCCATGGGTGTCCCAGGGGGTCCCCACAGTGTCCCCAGGGGGGTCCCAGGGGTGTCCCCAGGGGGTCCCCACAGTGTCCCCAGGGGGGTCCCAGGGGTGTCCCCACAGTGTCCCCAGGGGGTCCCCACAGTGTCCCAGGGGGTCCCCACAGTGTCCCCAGGGTGTCCCCACGGTGTCCCCAAGCTGTCCCAGGGTGTCCCCATGGTGTCCCAGGGGTGTCCCCAGAGCATCCCCAGGGTGTCCCAATGGTGTCCCAGGGGGTCCCCAGGGGGTCCCATGGGGTGTCCCCACGGTGTCCCCACGGTGTCCCCATGGGTGTCCCCAAGGGTGTCCCAGAGTGTCCCCAGAGTGTCCCCAATGGTGTCCCATGGGTGTCCCAGGGGTGTCCCACAGGTGTCCCTGGGGGGTCCCCAGGGGTGTCCCAATGGTGTCCCAATGGTGTCCCAATGGTGTCCCAGTGTGTCCCCAGGGTGTCCAAATGGTGTCCCAATGGTGTTCCAGGGTGTCCCCAGAGTGTCCCAATGGTGTCCCAGGGGTGTCCCCACGGTGTCCCCAATGGTGTCCCAGACTGTCCCCAATGGTGTCCCAGAGTGTCCCCAGTGTGTCCCAGGGGTGTCCCGGGGGGTCCCCACAGTGTCCCATGGGTGTCCCAATGGTGTCCCATGGGTGTCCCATGGGTGTCCCAGGGGTGTCCCATGGGTGTCCCAGGGGTGTCCCAGGGGGTACCCAGGGGGTCCCCACAGTGTCCCATGGGTGTCCCCAATGGTGTCCCAATGGTGCCCCAGTGTGTCCCAGGGGTGTCCCAGGGGTGTCCCAGGGGTGTCCCAGGGGGTCCCCACAGTGTCCCCATGGTGTCCCAATGGTGCCCCAGTGTGTCCCAGGGGTGTCCCAGGGGGTCCCCACAGTGTCCCTGGGGGGGTCCCAATGGTGCCCCAGTGTGTCCCAGGGGTGTCCCCGGGTGTCCCCAAGGTGTCCCCGGTGTCCCCGGTGTCCCCGCTGTCACTCACGAAGGAGATGCAGGCGGCCAGGAGCAGGATCCGCACCAGCAGGTCCTCGAACTGCTCCACCACCAGCTCCCAAATCGTCTTCCCTGGGGACGTTGGGGACACGGGGACATGGGGGACGTGGGGACAATGGGGGGGACATTGGGGACATGGGGGAGATGGGGGACATTGGGGACATGGGGGGACATGGGGGACATTGGGGACATGGGGGGACATGGGGACATGGGGGAGATGGGGGACATTGGGGACATGGGGACATGGGGACATGGGGGAGATGGGGGCATGGGGGACATGGGGGACATGGGGACAATGGGGGGACATTGGGGACATGGGGGACATTGGGGACATGGGGGACATGGGGGACATGGGGGAGATGGGGGACATTGGGGACATGGGGGGACATGGGTGACATGGGGGACATGGGGGACATTGGGGACATGGGGGATGTGGGGACAATGGGGGGACATTGGGGACATGGGGGGACATTGGGGACATGGGGGACATGGGGGACAATGGGGGGACATTGGGGACATGGGGGACATGGGGGACATGGGGGAGATGGGGGACATTGGGGACATGGGGGGACATGGGGGACATGGGGGACATGGGGGACATTGGGGACATGGGGATATTGGGGGATATGGGGACATGGGGGATATAGGGACATTGGGGGATATGGGGACATGGGGACAAGGGGGGAACATGAGAGATAGGGGGGGACATGGGGACATTGGGGGTTATGGAAGGGTATGGGGGACATGGGGACATGGGGGGACATGGGGACATTGGGTGATACAGGGGGGTATGGGGGACATTGGGGGACATGGGGGGGACATGGGGGATATGGGGACATTGGGGACATGGGGGACATGGGGGGGATATAAGGGACATGAGAACATTGGGGGATATGGGGGGACATGGGGGGACATGGGGACATTGGGGGACACGGGGGGACATGGGGACACCCCCGCCGGGTCGGTCCTCACCCTCCTCAGCCGGGAGCTCTGTGGGGACACAATGGGGACACGTTGGGGACACGATGGGACACGTGGGGGACACCCCCCAACCACCCCAAAGGGTCCCCAAGCCCCACAGTGTCCCCAAGTTCTCGCTGTCCCCACCCCCCCGTGTCCCCACGTCCCCCATTGTCCCCACGTCCCCCATTGTCCCCATTGTCCCCACGTCCCCCATTGTCCCCCATTGTCCCCACTGTGCTCTCTCATCATTGTGCCCCCCACACCCCCATTGTCCCCCCACTGTCCCCACGTCCCCTCTCACCATCGACCCCCATGTCCCCATTGTCCCCCACATCCCCCCATTGTCCCCCATGTCCCCCCCATCCCCCCATGTCCCCCATGTCTCAATGTCCCCCATGTCCCCCCAAACCCCCTGTCCCCCATGTCCCCATTGTCCCCCCACACCCCCATGTCCCCCATGTCCCCCCATTGTCCCCAATCTCCCCATGTCCCATCTCACCATTGCGCCCCCACACCCCCAAGTCCCCCATGTCCCCCCATTGTCCCCATGTCCCCATGTCCCCCACACCCCCCATTGTCCCCATGTCCCCCATGTCCCCCCATTGTCCCCATGTCCCAATGTCCCCATGTCCCCCCACACCCCCATGTCCCCCATTGTCCCCATGTCCCCATGTCCCCCACACCCCCCATTGTCCCCACGTCCCCCATGTCCCCCCATTGTCCCAATGTCCCCCATGTCCCCCCATTGTCCCCATGTCCCCCATGTCCCCCATGTCCCCCCATTGTCCCCATGTCCCCCATGTCCCCCCATTGTCCCAATGTCCCCATGTCCCCCCACGCCCCCCATTGTCCCCATGTCCCCCATGTCCCCCCATTGTCCCCATGTCCCCATGTCCCCCTGCACCCCCATGTCCCCCATGTCCCCCTATCCCCCACCACCCCCGTTGTCCCCATGTCCCCCCCACACCCCCATGTCCCCCATGTCCCCCATTGTTCCCAATGTCCCCCATGTCCCCCCCACACCCTCCATTGTCCCCATGTCCCCCATGTCCCCACCACCCCCATTGTCCCCATGTCCCAATGTCCCCACGTCCCCCACACCCCCCATTGTCCCCATGTCCCCCATGTCCCCCACAGCCCCCATTGTCCCCATGTCCCCCATGTCCCCCACAGCCCCCATTGTCCCCATGTCCCAATGTCCCCATGTCCCCCCACACCCCCCATTGTCCCCATGTCCCAATGTCCCCACGTCCCCACCACCCCCCATTGTCCCCACGTCCCCCATGTCCCCACCACCCCCATTGTCCCCATGTCCCAATGTCCCCATGTCCCCACCACCCCCATTGTCCCATTGTCCCCATGTCCCCCCACACCCCCATGGCCCCAATGTCCCCATGTCCTCCACCACCCCCATTGTCCCCATTGTCCCCATGTCCCCAATTGTCCCCCACACCCCCATTGTCCCCATGTCCCCCACACCCCCATGTCCCCCCACACCCCCATGTCCCCCCACGCCCCCCATTGTCCCCCACTGTCCCCACTCACCATTGTGTCCGTACTTCTCCAGGCTCCTCTTGACCTGCTCGGGGGACAACCCCACGTTCTCGGTCACCCCAAAATACGCCAGGCACTCCTCCACCGTCTTGGCGTGCGCGTTCTCCATCGTCCCCACGTCCCCAACGTCCCCAATGTCCCCAACGTGTCCCCCAATGTCCCCAACGTCCCCAAGGTCCCAAGGTCCCCAAGGTCCCCACGGCAGCGCGGCTCCGGGGCTGGGGGGGGGCGGGCGCCCTCGGGGTGACACCGCGGGGGCTTATGAGGGGCCACCCCCCCATGGCCCCGCCCCCCGGGGGGTGGCACTTGTCACCCCCCCCTTCCCCCCCAGTGTCACTTGTCACCCCCCCCAGTGCCACTTGTCACCCCCCCCCAGTGTCACTTGTCACCCCCCCCCAGTGCCACTTATCACCCCCCCCAGTGTCACTTATCACCCCCCCCCCCCAGTGTCACTTGGTGTCACCCCCCCCCCCCCACTCGGTGTCACTTGTCCCCCTCCAGTGTCACTTGTCCCCCCCCCCCCGCCCCGGTGTCACTTACACCCCCCGGGTTATTTCTGGCCCTGATGGGCGGGGGGGTGGGGGGGGGGTGGGGTGAGACCCCCCCCCCCCCCTTGTCACCTTGTGTCCCCCCCCTTGTCCCCATGTTCACCCTCTTGTCCCTATGACCCCCCCCTTGTCCCCATGACCCCCCCCTTGTCCCCCTCTTGTTCCCATGACCCCCCCCCTTTATCACTATGGCCCCCCCCTTGTCCCCATGACCCCCCCTTTGTCCCCATGACCCCCCCCTTTGTCACTATGACCCCCCCCCTTGTCCCCCTGTTGTCCCCATGACCCCCCCCCCTTGTCCCCATGACCCCCCCCCTTTGTCACTATGGCCCCCCCATTGTCCCCATGACCCCCCCTTTTTTGTCACTATGACCCCCCCCTTGTCCCCATGACCCCCCCCCTTGTCCCCCTGTTGTCCCCATGACCCCCACCTTGTCCCCATGACCCCCCCCTTTGTCACTATGGCCCCCCCCCCTTGTCCCCATGACCCCCCCTTTTTTGTCACTATGACCCCCCCCTTGTCCCCATGACCCCCCCTTGTCCCCCTGTTGTCCCCATGACCCCCCCCCTTTGTCACTATGACCCCCCCATGTCCCC
>JAVLUU010001092.1:0-33651 GCA_032206185.1 Columba guinea | reverse complement strand
TGATAATCACCTCCTTTGAGCGGTTGGTTCTGCTCTGTTTGATGTACCCCAGGATGGGATTTGCACTCTTGGCTGCCAGGGCACACACTGCTGTGACTCTTGTTGAGCCTCCTGTCAACCAGCGCCCCAAGGCTCCTTTCTGCAGGGCTGCTCTCCAGCCAATCCTCTCCCCATTTAGACTTGTGCTTGGCATTACTTTATCCCAGGTGCAGAATCCGGCATGTGGACTTGTAGGATTTTATGCCGTTGATCATTGCCTAATGCTCCAATCTATCTAGATCCTTCTGCAAGGCTCCTTGTCCCTCAGGATAGTCATCAGCACCTCCAAGGATGGTATTATCAGAAAATTTGCTACTGGTGCATTAAATTCCTGCATCCCGATTATTGATAAAAATATTGGACAGACCTGGCCCTAGGACTGAGTCCTGAGGAACATCCCTGGTTTCTTGTCTCTAGCCAGATGTAGCACCATCCACTGCAACATTTTGAGCCCTGCCATTCACCCAGCTCTTCACCCAGCACACTGCGTATCTGCTCATCTCACAGCTGGACAACTTGTCCAGAAGTGTGCTGTGAGGAACAGTATCAAAAGCTTTACTAAAATCCAGACAAACTACATCTACTGCCTTCCCTTCATCCACTAGGCAGCTGAAATTCCAAACCTTATAAACTTGCTGAAAAGTCAAAACACTTAGGAGGGAAATATTCAACAAGAATTCTGAGAAAAGAATGCACATTAGTATATTTGTGGTGTACTTTCCTCCCACTCCTCCTGACTTCAGTTTAACACAGTGAGGCACAGAGACAATCTACATGTTTTTTTTTTTCTAATACGATTGCTGAAGATTTCAAAGTAAGAAGAGATTTTTAGCAAATACAGTTAAATTAGAGAACATTTCACAAACGACACATCTGTGATCCTTTAAACTGACTCAGCTGAGTTGCTGGTTGCTGCTGGCTACCCATGTGAAATCACAGTTTCTGCTATCACAAGTGTGATTTACCATAACCACACTACCCATCTCTTCTGCAAAAGCACTGATCATATCATGCGTACCAACTTAATTCGCTAAATGAAACAGTGAAAGTATGGAAATGCTGGGATGAGAGCTAGGTAGGAAAGCAAGATGGATGTCAACAGCCTGAAGGCACAAAGGTGCCTAAAGGGGACAGTATCAGCAAACCTGAAGTAGAGATTGCCAAGGGCTCTGGTGAGGCTGAAAGGTCACACAGTACGGGGGTCTTTGTCCCCCTGACTATGGCAGTTGTATCTGTCTCTGAGACCTACCAGGATAAACTCTATTTTGAGGCTCTGGACTTCGATTCTCGCTGCCCCTTTTTGGGGAAGCCAGGAGGGGTTGTACAGATTCCTGCACTTGGCCTTGCTCAAACTCACACCCCACTGCTCCAGGAAGAGCCCTGAGCCACACATGAGGGATCTGCCTTCCCAGGGCCTGGGGTCAGGGTTTGGCCTTTAGCTGGTAAAACAAACCAAGGATTTTCTCCACGGCAGAACGACCTGTACAGTGCCTTTTCCTACCTGCAATCACAGCCTTCAATTATCTTCCCTAATGAGTCCATGGAGAGGCTTTGTCAATAATGACCCTCAGTGGGGTCAATCAGTGTTTCAAGGTACTTTGAGCTGCGCTTCTGACTTCCACCTCTTGAGCGATTTGTTCAGTCTCCTCTCAGTATCTGTAGTTCATGGACTAAGGGCCAAATACACCATGGGGCTCATTAAAATACAGAAAGTATTAATGAACTATTTCCCTTCCTGTAATTTTCTTCAAGTCTTCAAGACTAATTTGAGCTGTTTCATAATGTAGCAAAGAAGGAAGATTTCAAAATCACCTAGCAGAAATTATTCTGTATTTTGAAGGGCATATTATGTTCCTTTTTAGTTCAGTGAAGAGGTGGTAGTAGCGTTCTCTGGTTGATAATGATCCAGAATGTCTCCCCAGTAGGTCTGGACAGGTAGGAAAAGCAGTCCCTTGAGGTTCAACATGGACAACGTTCCTCCTCACCTGCCCAACCTTACCCTTTCTCTCATTGCCCGCTGGGACTTGTTCTCACTTTTCTTTACATCAGATTTGTCCACATTTCTCTGCAGCTGGATGTTACAGCTCCTTTGCACCATCTCCCAAATGCTCTTCCTAGAAAACTGGCTACACAGAGACACCGAATGATTTTTCCTAATTACAAACAAAGAAAAGTGAAGCACAATTAAGCTTCAAAAATAATAAAACACACTCCTCCACCAAAAGTTAAGTACAAGCTGCCTCTAATGAGGTTGTCTTTCAACAAGGGATAATCTTATGAGAAATGTTTTAGGTAAGCAGATAAAAGAATAAAGATACAAACATAATTAAAGGTGAAAGATCACAGAAATTAAAGACACCATATAACAGGCAGAACAGTGGCAAGGATGTTGCAGGAGATCAACACATCTTTGGAATATCCCCTTTGAAAGGCCACAGGATTGGTAGAGGTCTCTTGTGAGTGAGAAAAACCCAATGTTGCAGCCAAAAGTGCCAGCCAGGGAACCGCAAGCTGCACAAGAACACTTTGGTGAGGAGTGACCTGTCCAATGAGTCCTCTTGGGTGACATTTCTGGGCACATAAAAGAGAAAAACGTGTCCGAAAGCCATCAGCATGGACTTAGCAAGGGTAATTAATGTCTCACAAACTTGATTGCCTTCATGATGAAGTAACTGCATTTCTGCGTGAGGGCAGAACAGTGGATGTCATTTACCTCAGCTTCAGCAAGGCTCTTGGCATGGCGTCCCTCAATGTTCTTGTACCCGAGGTAGGCCATTACAGTCGGATGGGTTGACAAACAGATGGGTGAACACCAGTTGGATATCAGGCTGACAGAGCAGTGGTGAAGTTGTCTCATGCCCAACCTCGAGACCACTGGGACTTACTGGGGGCTTGTGGGGCAGCACAGGGGACTCTGCTGAGACCTGGGCAGTTTAATACTTTGATAATCTGTGACCATGAGGAGACAACTCCCACCACATTTGTTGATGATGCTAAGCTGAGAAACCTCATAGGCAGGAGGGCTGTCCTGTCGGGAACATCACGACAGAGAAGGACAAAGGGCAGGTCCTGCACCTAGCATAGACTAACCCCTGAAGATGTTGATAACTGGGAGGGAGTTCAGTGGAGGGCTGCTAAGACGCTCAGGGACACTTGTTGGGAGGAGAAACTGAGGGAAAGGGCTTTTGTTCAGCCTGGAGAAGAGAAGGCTTTGGGCATCTTGTAACAGCCTCTCTGTCCCTGCGGGGAGGTTTTTCCAGAAGGTGGAGCCAGTCTTGCTTGGCAGGAGGATAATAGACAATAGTCAGATGTTGAAATAAGGAAGGTTCAGGCTGCAGATAAGGAAAATATTCTTCTCCGTGAAGGCATCAAAGCGTTGGAGCATCTTCCCCAGCTTTGTTGTGCTGTCTCTGTCCTTGGATGTTTTCCAGCCCCCACATGGTAAAGCCTTGAGCAACGTGGTCTCACTCCATAGCTGAACGTGCTGTGAGGACAGGTCAGACCTGAGACCTCCTGAACTCCCATTCAGGAGAGTGGAAACCCGAATGGTGTTGTGATGTCTTCCCCTCTGAGTCTTCCCCTGATGGCAGCAGGGAATGTTCTCAGGTTCCCCATGACCATAGAAGTCAGTCAGTATAGTCAGACCAGCTGGAGCTTGCTTGTCCTCTTGTGATGCTCAGCAATAAAAGCCATGAGAAGGGCCGAGGTGTGCAGGGAGGAATAATAATTAAGGCATTTGCTGTGTTCTGACATATTTACTGTGTTGTGGTAGGTATTCTATCTTGTGGAGAGGATAATGGAACATATCTCCCTCTTCCCTTAGAATCACAGAATGGTTTGGGTTGGAAGAGACCTTAAAGATCATGTAGTTCCAGCCCCCCTGACCCACATCTTCCTCAAGAAAAGGTTGTTCAAATCTCATTGCATTGATTTGACTGAAACTGAGTTAATTTTCTTCATGCAGTTAGAAACTTTTTTGCAGCTAGGATTAGGAATGACACATACCAGGACACAGACAGAAATTCACGCAGAGGCAGAGATCTTGTTCAGGAAGGAGTGCAGAGCCTGGCCAAGCAGAGAGCTGACCTAGGCCTAGGCTGCCTTCTTTATTCACCGTTGACAATTTATAGGATTTACAGGTACGGGCCTGGACTAAGATGTTTATAAAAAGGTGCTTTTCCACTAATTGTTATTAAGAACACACTAAACTCATGTGATGTTTGTCTCACTTGTTTTCCCACTCATTCACAGACCAGGCCCAAGGACATTCACACATCCCATGCACTTGGGGGCGGTTATCTGGCCCGAGATACCATTCTCACGAGTCTGGGCTATATCTTTTTAAAATTACGAGAAATGTACTTCAAAGTAATCTATCCATGGCCCTTTATATATTCTTAAGTTAGTATTATGTCTTCGACCGTCCAGATGGTCATGTTAGTATTGATCTTTCTTTATCATCCAGGTGGCTGGAACCGCACATCTTGCTTTCCCACATTTTACTTTCCAACAATGACCAAGATGCCAGAGCACTCAGGCCTTACACCAGCACAAAGGATCAGAAAGAGAGTGTAGAAGTGGATATAGAAGAGTTCTGGAAGATCACGTGGTGGTGTTCCCTGGCAGTGCTTCTGTGCCGGGACACTTTTGCCTCTGCTCATGACACAGAAACTGTCCCTGCAGCTCAAAAAGGCCTTGGAGGAAGGATTTCAGAAAAGAGAATTCTCTAAAGATGCCTTTATTTCCTATAAAGACACAGAGAACACAGGCCCTCATTGACACATGCAGTTCATCAGGACAGAAAAGCAGACACTGAATTCAAAAAGGGATGGTGATATTATGACAAATTAAAAGCCAACAAGAACAAAAAAATAAAGACAGGATGGGCCTGCAATGAGTTACATTGTAACTGCTACACAGTTTGTTGCTTCAGAATAAACCCACTTACCAGTTTCCACAGGGCATCCTTGAGCTCCTGGTTCCTCATGCTGTAGATGAGGGGGTTCACTGAAGGAGGCACCACTGAGTACAAAGCTGCTACCACCAAATCCAGGGATGAGGTGAGATGGATGGGGGTTTCAGGTAAGCAAATATTGAAGTGATCGAAAACAGGGAGACCACAGCCAGGTGAGGGAGGCAGGTGGAAAAGGCTTTGTGCCGTCCCTGCTCAGAGGGGATCCTTAGAACAGCCCTTAAGATCTGCACATAGGACAGCACAAGGAAAACAAAACAGCCGGAGCATACTAAGACACTGACCACAATAATCCAAACTTCTCTGAGGTAGGTTCCTGGGCAGGAGAGCTTAAGGATCTGGGGGATTTCACAGAAGAACTGGCCCAGAGAACTACTTTGGCAAAGTGGTATTGAAAATGTATTGGCCGTGTGCGGCAGAGAATAGAAGAACCCAGTGCCCCAGGGAGGTGATACCATGTGGACACAAGCTCTGCTGCCCAGGGGGGTCCCGTAGTGCAGGGGTTTGCAGATGGCAGCATAGTGGTCGTAGGACATGATGGTGAGGAGACAATACTCTGCTGAAAAGAAAAAGACAAAGAGAAAGACTTGGGCAGAACATCCTGTGTAGGAGATGGCCCTGGTGCCCCAAAGGGAACTGGCCATGGATTTGGGGAGAGTAGTGGAGATACACCCCAGGTCGAGGAGGGCGAGGTTGAGCAGGAAGAAGTACATGGGGGTGTGGAGGTGCTGGTCCCAGGCTATGGTGGTGATGATGAGGCCGTTGCCCAGGAGGGCAGCCAGGTAGATGCCCAGGAAGAGCCAGAAGTGCAAGAGCTGCAGCTCCCGTGTGTCTGTGAACAGCAGGAGGAGGAACTGGGTGATGGAGCTGCTGTCGGACATTTGCTGTTTCTGGTCATAGGAGGTCTGTCCAAAAAAGCAAGCAACAACTTATAATTAGGACAGACTCCTATGAGCAAAGTCACTCCATGTGTCATAAAAGTCACCCCCAATTGAAATGCATTTCCTTTCTCTGGAACAACTGGGTGATGGAACTGCTGTTGGACGTTTGCTGCTTCCAAGCATAGAAGGAAAAGACAGTGAAACATTAGGGGAGACTACTCTGAGCAAAGTTTAAGCCATTAGTAATATACCACTGTCCTGGTTTTGTTAAAAACAAGTTTCTCTTTCAGTGAATTTTGACTGTCAGCTAAAGCCTTCATATTAACTGCATTTTCCTGGAGAACCAGACACATGTTTTGGAATGCAATGGAATGCAAACTTATTGATAAGCATGGATGGATATCTCGCGAGAGGGGCAACGAGAAACCGGTGACCAAGAAACTGACCAACTGTGTATAACATTCCATTCATGTGTATACGTCATATAAAAGTGGGACATCACGAGGATCTTGTCCCTTTTCCCCTTTTGCCTTGGCTTTTTCCCTTCTGCTTATGGCCGACATTAGGAGAGGACCTTGCTAGTCGTCCCTGCGAACTGAGGCCTAGATAGAGACTGAATCCAGCTCCGGTTGGCTGCAGAGTCCAGTCCAGGACTTTGGGTGCCGGCTCTGCAGTTGCTGAGACTTTCAAGATTGGTTTTGTATATTTTGTATTATTTTCTCTATTCTTATTAGCAGCATTAGTAAAACATTGTTAATTTTTCCAACTCTCTACTCTCTGTCCTTCTTTCCCTCCCGATCGCCTGTCCTGAGTGGGAAAAGGGGAGAGGGAGGGGCACAAGGGGGAAGTGGGGGGGGAGAGGAGGGTAAAAATACATCTGCCAGGGTTTTATTGTCACCCCGCAATCTTAACCCTCGACACAACTAAAGCACAATCAACCTACAAGTTTCTTACAAGTATCGTACCAACACACACAGAGCATCTCCATTTCTTATTCATCATTTTAAATGGGCAGATGGATTTTTCCACAAGAAAATCCCCAATCTAAGCAACACTCACTGTTCAACACACCAGTCCTGCACTGACCTTGCCGGCAATAGGCATCCTGTAGAAGATGTTCCATACTATGATTCCTGCCACAATTTTATCTCTGGGGTAGAAAATGGCACCACCGCCATGCCCTTCTCTTTGCTTTGGAACTTGAGGCACTGGGGGAAAACTTGGAGGAATGTCAATTTCTGATGCTTCTGCTTCAGTCTCTTGATCGAAGGGACCTTGTCCCTCTAGCAAAGAGATGTCCAAACATCCAGTGCAGAAGAGAAGCAGCAGCTCTTTGCTGGTGATGTTGAGAGCGGACTAAAGAGCAGGGCCCTGGAAGAGATGGAGGTGTTGTTCTTTTAGTTCCATCCGGCAAAAGTTAAGTTTCAATAATTCGAGAATGAAACCATCCTGACATGAAGCACAGCGCTGGCCATTCCCAACTTCCATCACCAAAAGCAAAAGGCAGACCAGCTGCTTCTTTAAGGCAGCATAGACAAAATAAAGACGCTTAGAACCACAGCAACTCTTCTGTGCAAAACCTGATCATTTGATTGCTACGGAGGAAATTCAGCCTCCCTGGGAAAAGAAGTGTGAATTTTGGGAAATGACTTAGCCAAGGCCTTCTTGGAGGAACGTTACGTTTGAATCCCATTTGACTATCAAAACCAGCCTTTAAAGCTTGGTGTAGGAAAGAAGCAAACAGATTGATGTCTCCGGGAGCTCTGCGGTGCGATCAGACCAACTCTCTGGGCACTACCCAGCGAGACACATAAACCTTCCCGCACGGACACAGCTCCCGAGCACGACTGCAGCCCTCCCTCATTGCTCCCTTGCATTTTTCAGCATGGCTTTTGCTGTTAATTTAGCAAAACTCCTCCTGTTGGCAAATTACTGTTGGTAAACTACTGTCAACAAGTCCAATGGCTTCCTGGCCTACACTGGGAACCAGATTGCTCCTAGGAATGAAGTGTTGATTTCAGAGAGAACATATAATACAGATTAAATGAAGTACACATTGCTGAGTCAACACCTTGAACTGGGCACCTGCTGAATTGGAACTGGGAGGCTTAGAGGAGTCAACGCAGCTGTGATTTAGGGCCCAGCAAGTCCTGTGTGTCAAAAGTGTTCCAAATCGTGCCGAGGAAACAGATGCTTCCCACAGAACGATGTGGGTATCTCTAGATGTACATCACTACCTTTCTGGCCACGGCCCCCACTGACTTGTTGCGGCACAGCCCCGCAGCACCAGAACATGTCGCCGGTCATCTCCTGCCTGAGGAGTGCAGGTTGGACAGCTGTGGCAAGTTACTTGCTTTGTTCCATGTCAGTTTTACTCCTTTGGCTTTTCATGAAGTGTGGCTGTTTCACGTCCACTCCATCATGACGTTCCAATTTCCCTGAAAGTGCTGGCGTCACCTTATCCCAGAGAAGGACCGCGCTGTGAGCAGGAGGAATACACCAGTCCAAGCCAGGAAAAGAAGGGCTCTGCTCCGGGGACGTGGCGGTGCTGTGCTTTGTCCTGAGCCCCCGGCCGATCGCAATACAACTCTGCCCTTCCCAGGCAGAAATTCCCTGCAGGGCAACTGGGCAGCTGGAGGCTGGGGAGAGAGATGCTGCTGCTGCCCGGTGCTGCCCCAGCCATTGCAATCAGCTCTGGTTCTGTGCAGTGCACGGGGGTGCTGGGGAAGAGAAGGATGCTGCAAAGGCTGCAGCCCGGGGCATGCAGCAGCCACAGACAGCCATGGCTGGTTTGCAATGCGCCACACAGGGATCAGCAGCTGCTGCGGCTCTTGGCTAACTGGGTTTATACCTGAGCCTCCCTCCATTTCTGGGCCCCAGAAACCCAGGGCAGAGTAACTCGCATCTGAGACGAAGCTCTGAGCAGGTGGATTTCTTCTCAAGACCAGCACTGTTTGCGGCGCTTCTCCCCGTTGTCTCAGGCCTGAACGTGCTCTTGTGATGCTGGCAGCCTTGTGCATCAGAGCCTTGTGCAGAGATGGGTCATGGCTCAGATTTCCAGCAAGGGAGCGAGCAGCCAGCTCTTCCTGACTTGGAAGACCCTCAGGGGAGGCGAGGGACCACATGTGGGTTTGGAGGGTCTCGCCTGTATCAGCTCATGTAGGTGCTCCGAAACACCCCTGCAATGGGGAGGTTCCTTGTGAGACGAAGGGGATGCCGTACGGTGCAGGTCAACCAGGCCAAGTCGGCAATAGATCTCAAATGTTCCAAGTCCTGGACTGGAACTGGAGACAGGCGGGTGGGAAGGGAGCTTGAGGGGGATCCAGCCAGACTGCCGGCTTGCGGCAGCACCAGCCCAGGGCTTCCGGCAACCAAGGCCAGGACACCCCGATGACAGAGATTTCCTGCAGCCTTCTTTGTCCCGAGGTGGAGCAGGAACAGAGGAGCACAGGGGGAAAACTTGTCATTTTTTTTTTTTTGGCTTTATTGATTTTGAAAACAATCCAAGGCTGAGCAGAGGCTGGCAGCACCATGTCCTCAGGGCAGGTGAACGCCGCGGTCGCGGCTCTACTCCTCTTGCTGTCCCGCGGTGCAGCTGCAGCGGAAAGCCCTGCGCAGAGCCCGGAGCGCCCTCCTGAACCGGGAAGGCCGTCGCCGTGGAGCTGGGCCCTGCGCTGGGCAGGCGATGTCTGCGCTGGTCTCTCCCCCATGCTCTGCAGACATTGGAGAAACCGTGTTCTCTTCTTCCTCCTTTGCAGCTGGGACGAGAGGGGCTGTGCTGGCCTGTCTCTCAACCTGTCCTGCCAAATGAGCCTCAATGGCTTCAAGTCCTGCAGGTGCTGGTGCTGCCATTGGAACATCCGTGCATTGGGTCAGCTCCTGCTGTTCCACCGGTTGCTGGCCAGGTGCCTGGATCTCAGCCTCAGCCCTGCGCACGGCCTCACTGACAATGTACTCCACAATGTCTGACAGGTCCACATCGTCCTCTGTGGGGCTGTGCTGGGCAGGTGCCGGGCGCTCTGCCTCTGCTGCCGCCTCCGTGTCTTTGCAGCTGGGCAAGCCAGACCCCTCCTGGGGACCTGCAGGGGCGTCCTGCAGGTGCTCCTGGACCGAGGGGTTGATCCAGGTGCTGTGGATGGTGTCTCCGACTTGGCACCCCTCTTTGCTGTTCTCATCTTGCAAGTCCATGCGCTGGGCCAGGTCCTGCTGTTCCTCCGGTTCCTGGCCAGCTGCCACGATCTGAGCCACAGCCCTGCGCACGGCCTCACTGACGATGCGCTGGGCTGTGTCCCACAGAGCCGCGTCGTCGGCTGTGGCGCCCTGTGGGGCAGGTGCCAGGCACTCTGCCTCTGCTGTTGCCTCGCTGTTGGTGCTGCGAGGCCAGCCAGACCCCTCCTGGGGACCTTTATGGTGGTCCTGCAAGCGCTCCTGGACCGAGGGGGTGACCCAGGTGCTCTGGAGGGTGTGCTGGCCCAGGCTGTGGCTGATCTGCGGGCAGGAGGAGGAGCAGGACACCTCCTTGTCAGTTGACATCTTGGGTCTCCTCTATCAAAGAGCTGCAACGGGCACCCAGGGGAGATGCTGCCTCCTGAGAAGCTGCTGCTCCTGAGAAGCTGCTTTCCTGGGAGTGAGCACCCCAGGGCTCTCGCTCCTTAAATACCCCCACGGTCAGGGCGGGGACCCCCGTGTCACAATGGCCTCTGGTTATGACGTCACAGAGCCCGGGCGGTCGTCACGGAGACACCCACCTCCGGGCCCGGCTGGGACTGGCTGTGCGTGGCGTGGGGCAGCCCCTGCTTGAAGGAGGAGGGAGCAGAGAATGGCGAGGGAAGCTGTCCCCAGCACACAGGACCCCATCCCCCAGAGCTTTACTCAGAGACGCTGCTGCCTGCTCCGCTGCACCTGCAAGAATCCGCATTCAGAGGTTGTTTGCAGGACAAACCAAGGGCCACTCTACAGTCTCACCACACTGATTCTTTGTTTTTATCGTGGTCTGATCGTGGGGAGACAATCAAAACCGTGGGAGAAGGTTTCCCTTCACCCTTTTTCCCCTTTCCCCCTTCAGGCCACAGTAGTCTACAGTTAATCTCCACTCATCGCTAGACTTACGCACTGGCCAAATTGGGCTATTGTAAGGTGAGACTTCCTGATCACACCCTGGCTTTCCAGTTGACGAATCAATTTCTGAATAGGAATCCAAGAGTCCCGATTGGTGCGATACTGTTGACAATGCACCGTTGTGGTAGCAACTGGCACCTGCTGATCGTCAACCATCAGCAGTCCTAGAACAGAAGGGTCATCTGAAAGACCAGGCAAATCAGACAGCTGTTCAATTCTCTCAGTGTCCACAGCTGCTATCCCAAATGCCCACCTATAACCTTTTGGGTCCTTAAAATACCCTCTCCTGAGGTAGTCCATGCCAAGGATGCACGGAGCATCTGGACCAGTCACAATGGGATGCTTTTGCCAATTTTTTCCAGTTAGGCTCATTTCAGCCTCTACAACAGTCAGCTCTTGGGATCCCCCAAGTCACTCCAAAAATACTGATGAGTTGTGTCCCCTTACAGTCTGAAGGAATTATGGTGCACTGAGCAGCAGTGTCCACCAAAGCCTTGTACTCCTGGGGGTGTGCTGTACCAGGCCATCCTATCTGTACCGTCCAGTAAACTCTGTTATCCCTTTCCTCCGCCTGGCTGGAGGCAGGGCACCTCTAATCTCGGTCTTCCACCGTCACTCGGTGTGAATTAGAGGTTCCTTCACGAGCACCAGAATCTCTTTTGTAAACTGGGGCAGCCCTTTTCCTAGAAGCCTGCCCTGTTAACTCATGCACTCGTTCTTGAAGTTCCCCAGTAGGTTTATCGTGCCACTTACTCATATCTTCTCCCTGCTCACATGGGAAGGACCACAGCAAACCTCTGATGGTGGCCTGCCTGTGTTCTTGGGAAAGCCTTCTCTCTCTCTGTGGGGATTGGAAACGCTTTCTCTCTCTCTCTGGATATTGGAAATGCTTTCTCCTAATAGATGAAGCATTGGGTCGTACAAGTCGTGAGTCATGTGTGTCTTCCCTGAGTGCTTTCATTTCTCTCAACAGCTTTTCAAAACAGTCAACAATTGTTTCACTCAGTTTCTCCACCCTAGAGACATAAGCCCCTAGGGGATCAGAAAGGTTTTCCTCAAATTCCCGGAGCCGCTCAGTCATGTCATTAACACTTTGTATACCACCAGTTGACACGAATGTTCCTGCCAATATCTTAGCATATGGAGGTGGTGCACTCTGTGAGAATCTGCGCCACATAGACCGTGTACACTCCACTCTATCTGGATTCACCCCCTCCTGGATATCTGGCCCAAAATAGATAATCTCTCGCACAGCTAACTCTCTCAGGAACTGGATACCTCGCTCCATAGCATTCCATTTCCTTGATGTGCATTGACAGTCATCCTTGTTACGAAATCTTGTTTTCATGGCTGTCAAGAGTCGGGTCCAGGGGGCCGTGGGGTTGGGCTCACTGGCAATTGCCCTATCAAGGGTGGAATCCCTTGACAGAGATCCCAACTGTTTGGCTTCTCCGCCCTCCAGTTCTCTTGTGTCAGCCCCGTTATCCCAGCATCGGAGCATCCAGGTTAACATATTCTCACCATCTTTGCGAGTATAGTCTTTTCGCAACTCGCTCAGCTCACTTGGAGAAAAAGCCACCCCACACTGAGCCTGCCGCGTGGCCACGTGGAGCCGAGCCGCGCTCAAACCAAGACACGGCAGACAGCGACACCTCGTGCCCGCGCTGCACAACGCTGAGCCCGCCAGTGGCCGCCGAGGCAAAGGCTGATGGCGGCGGAGAAACGGCAGGGCGCAGGAGCACGCGGGTCCGACCCTGCCCTTAGAAGTGCCAAAATACTAAAAATGTCTCAAGTCCCGAATTTGCCCGCATTCTCCACCAATTATCTGTCATGGTTTGATCGTGGGGAGACAATCCAAACCGTGGCAGATGGTTTCCCTTCACCCTTTATCCCCCTTCAGCAACCCCCCCTCTCTCCTTCCCCCTCCTTCTCACTAGGATGTGGGGAGGACCGGAAAAGAGAAAAGTAAAGGAAAAGAGAATTGTGAAAGTTGAAAACGTTTACTAAGACTAGGAAAACGAACACAGGGCAAAAATAACACACAAACAAATATTGGAAAACCAGTCCTGAAGTCCAGCAGGATCCCACAGTTGAACCGGAAACAGCACGAGACTTCAGCTTGCAGGAACAGCAGAACGAAAGAAAGCAGTCCGAAGAAAAACAACCAGCGCTCCGAGCAGCCGATGCGAAAAGAGAGCAAGCCAGTCCACGTGCTCTGCTTTTATATGCAGGAGATCGTGAATGGGATGCCATGCCCCTATTGGTCAGTTTGTGGCCACATGACTCGGGCTAGTTCCTTCCATTGCTCCACCCCCCGCTCCCCGGCTTCAGCCCAAAACGTGGGGGGGGCGGTTCACAAGACCAGGACAGTTTTCAACATGATCGTCATGAGTTTTCTTAAGTAGGTATGAGCCTCCTTTGAAGAAACAGGCTGAAGCCACATTCACAAAACCACACAGTCCGTTTTCAGCAATAGAATCTACCGTTTCCCCCTTTAGTGACAACCAAGTTTCTCTCAAGGTGCGCTATTACAGTACTTGTGAGCTGTTCAGTGACTCACTTGCTAAAGGAGGTGGCCTCATCCAACTCCCAGTTTTAGCCTGCCAGCTCTCCAATGCATTGCCTCTGCCACCTTCCTTCTACCGGGCCCAAAGTGCATTCTACTGCCTGGTTAGGGAGATGCACGTGCCACCGGTCTCAAAGCATCCCTCTGGGGACCCATCCTAGCTGGCCATTACCTCTCAGCTGCTGCACCAGCCAAACCTTTCTGGAACAGCAAACTCTCAGAATCTGCTCCAGCTCTGTAAGAGTCGGTCCAAAACCAGAATCTGCCTGAACATCGCCACCAAGAACAGACTGACAGTGACTTAGAGAGAGGCCTGAGGAGAAGCATTGTGGTGCACAGGTGTCTCCAGCCTGGAAGGCTACTGCTAACAATGGCTGCTGTGTGGAGTTTGCCTGCTGCTTCAGCCAAGCTAGCCCCCACCTCCTAAAAGGGATTGTTAGACGGGTCTCTCTGACCCAGGGACAATCGCTGCCGTCCAGAAGATGGATTCTTACCTGCAGCCTCAGTCACAACTTGTCCCCCACCCGCTCCCTCGAAGAAAGGACAACAAAAAAGAGCATGCCCAGAAGCTCGCCAAGGGTCCTGAGGCCACCCGATGGACCAGAGAGATACCCCTGAATGAGGCCATGCAGGCGCAGACAAGCGCTAGCAAGAGAGGCGAAGACTTTTTGAGCCTGCGCAGTTAAGCCCGGATTGAGAAACAAAGGCGGAGATTGGCCTGAAACAATGGGAGCGAGGGGGGTGAAGAAATATAAAGATGGTTCCTGACTGGACGTCATTGAGATCTCCCCACCAGAGGATCCCAAACCACCATGGAGGACTGGCAGGACTCCACGGGGCTGGACACCAGAGGGACGCCTTTGGAACTCACCTGCTGGTAAACCAGTCCTCATTCCCATCTTTTCCTTCTTCTTTCCCTGTTTCTTTTTCCTTTCCCGTTTTCTTACTCTCTCGCTATCGCGTGCCGCTTTACGGGCAAAATAATAAAGTAACACTGTTTGATTGCATTCTAAGCCCTTGGCATTTCAGACGCCTTAATTTTGTGCTTCGAGAAGAACGTAAATGAACCATCACGAGTCCATCACTGAGTGGACACTAGCAAGGTCCTTGCAAGCTCTCAATCTCCTTTTGCTCCCCTAGCACACTTCTTCCCCCCTCCATGCAGTTTGGTTTCAGCCTAGGGAGCAGACAAATCCTTGGAAAAAGTAGGCATTCTTTTCATGTCCTATGTCAGCATGGGAAAAGAAGAAAATCCCAAAGTCTCAACATCTACACCGCCCTAAGTGGAAGGCCAACGTGTCCCCACCATCCACCAGCATGATGTGCCACTAGTTCGTATACGACTCAGTGATTTTGGGAGAGGTAGAAGAAAACAGGCACCAAAAATTAGAAAAAAAGCTTAAGACAAAATAGCACTTCTTTAGAAGGAGATGATTGGAAGCCGCTCTGACCTGCACTGCTAACAACTTGTCCCGGTTTTGTTAAAAACAAGTTTCTCTTTTAGTGAATTTGCCTGTCAGCTAAAGCCTTCATATTAGCTGCATTTTCCTGGAGAACCAGACACATGTTTTGGTAAACCTAGCAATGGAATGCAAACTTATTGATAAGCATGGATGGACATCTTGAGAGAGGGGCGACGAGAAACTGGTGACCAAGAAACTAACCGTGTCTAACATTCCATTCACGTGAATACTTCATATAAAAGTGGGAGATCACGAGGATCTCGTCCCTTTTTTTGGCTTTTCCTTTCTGCTTATGGCTGACATTAGGAGAGGACCTTGCTAGTCGTCCCTGCGAACTGAGGCCTAGTGAGAGACTGAATCCAGCTCCGGCTGGCTGCAGAGTCTAATCCAGGACTTTGGTTGCCGGCTCTGCAGTTGCTGAGACTTTCAAGATTGGTTTTGTATATTTTGTATTATTTTCTCTATTCTTATTAGTAGCATTAGTAAAACATTGTTAATTCTTCCAACTCTCTTCTGTCTGTCCTTTTTTTCCTACCGATTGCCTGTCCTGAGTGGTAAAAGGGGAGAGGGAGGGGCAAAAAGGGGGAAGTGGGGGGGGGAGAGGAGGTTAACAATACATCTGCCAGGGTTTTATTGTCACCCCGCAATCTTAACCATCGACAGATGCTCTATCTGGAATACTGTATTTGGGATGTATTATCTGGGATGCAGTATCTAGCATAATGTATCTGGGATGCTGTAGCCGGGATGCTGCAACTGGCATCCTGTATCTAGGTTGTTGTATATGAGATGCTGTATCTCAAATGCTGTATCTGGGATACTGTATCTAGGATGCTGTATATAGGATGCTGTACCTGGGATGCTGTATCTGGCATACTGTATCTAGGGTACCGTATCTGGGATGCTGTATCTTGGATGCTATATTTAGGATGCTGTATCTAGTATACTGAATCTGGGATGCTGTATCCGCGATGCAGTATCCGAGATGCTGTATCTGGGATGCTGTATCTAGAATGCTGTATCTGGGATGCTATAACTAGGATGCTGTATCTGGGATTCTCTACCTAGGATGCTGCATATGGGATCCTGTATCTGGGATACTGTATCAAAAATGCTGTATCTGGATGCTGTTTCTGGGATACTGTATCTGGGATGCTGTATCTATGAAGTTGTATCAAGGATGCCATATCTAGGATGCTGTATCTGGGATGCTGTATCTGGGATACTGTATCTAGTATAATGTACATAGGATGCTGTATCTGGGATGCTGTATCTAGGATGCTTTATATAGGATGCTGTATCTGGGATACTGTATCTAGTATAATGTATCTAGGATGCTGTATCTGGATTGCTGTATCTAGGATGCTTTATATAGGATGCTGTATCTGGGATGCTGTATCTAGGATGCTGTATTCGGGATGCTGTATCTGGGATGCTGTATATAAGATGATGTATCTGGGCTACTGTATCTGGTATGCTGTATCTGGGATACTGTATCTAGGATAATGTATCTAGGATGCTGTATCTGGGATGCTGTATCTAGGATGCTTTATATAGGATGCTGTATCTGGGATGCTGTATCTAGGATGCTGCATTCGGGATGCTGTATCTGGGATGCTGTATATAAGATGATGTATCTGGGCTGCTGTATCTGGTATGCTGTATCCAGGATGCTGTATCTAGTATGCTGTATCTGGGATGCTGTATCTGGGATGCTGTGTCTAGTATGCTGTATCTGGGATGCTGTGTCTAGTATGCTGTATCTGGGATGCTGTATCTAGGATGCTGTATCTAAGATGATGTATCTAGTATGCTGTATCGGGGATGCTGTATCTAGGATGGTGTATCGGGGAGGCTGTATCTGGGACGCTGTATCTGGGAAGATGTATCGGGGAAGATGTATCTGGGATGGTATATGTAGGATACTGTATCTAGGATGCTGTATCTGGGATGCTGTATCTAGGCTTCTGTATCTGGAATGCTGTATCTAGGTTGCTGTATCTGGGATGCTGTACCTAGGATGCTGTATCTTGGATGCTGTATCTGGGATTCTGTATCTAGGATGCTGTCTCTGGGATGCTCTACCTAGGATGCTATATCTGGGATGATGTATCTTGGATGCTGTATCCAGGAAGCTTTATCAGGGATGCTGTATATTGGATGGTGTATCTGGGACGCAGTATCAAGGATGCTGTATCGAGGATGCTGTATCTGTATGCTGTATCAAGGATGCTGTATCTGTATGCTGTATCTTGGATACTGTATCTGGGATTCTGTATCTAGGATGATGTATCTACAGCTCTGTATCAAGGATGCTGTATCTAGTATGCTGTATCTGGGATGGTGAATCTGGGATGCTGTATCTAGGATACTGTATCTAGGATGCTGTATCTGGGATGCTGTGTCTAGTATGCTGTATCTGGGATACTGTATCTAGGATGCTGTATCTCGGATGCTGTATCTAAGATGATGTATCTAGGATGCTGTATCTGGGATGCTGTATCTAGGATGGTTTATCTGGGAGGCTGTATCGGGGATGCTGTATCTGGGTGGTATATGTAGGATACTGTATCTGGGATGCTGTATCTGGGTATGCTGTATTTGGGATGCTGTATCTAGGATGCTGTATCTGGGATACTGTATCTGTTGTGCTGTATCTAGGATGCTGTATCTGGGATGCTGTATCTGGGAGGCTGTATCTGGGATGCTGTATCAGTGGTGCTGTATCTAGGACGGTGTATCTGGAATGCTGTATGTAGGATGCTGTATCGAGGATGCTGTATCTGGGAGGCTGTATCTGGGATGCTATATCTCAGATGCTGTATCTGGGATGCTGTATCTGGGATGCTGAATCTAGGATGTTGTATCTTGGATTCTGTATCTGGGATGCTGTATCTGGGATGCTGTATCTGGGATGCTATATCTGGGATACTGTATCTAGGATGCTATATCTGGTATGCTGTTTCTACGATGCTGTATCTGGGATAATTATCTGAGATACTGTATCTGGGATGCTGTATCTTGGTTTCTGTATCAAGGATGCTGTGTCTGAGATGCTGTATCTTGGATGCTGTATCTGGGATGTTGTATCCAGGATGCTGTATCTGGGATGCTGTATCTAGGATGCTGTAACCGGGATGCTGTATCTGGGATGCTGTATCTAGGATGCTGTATCTGGGATGCTCTATCTGCGATGCTGTATCTGGCATGCTGTATCTTGGATGCTCTATATAGGATGCTGTGTCTAGGATGCTGTATCTGGGATGCTCTACCTAGGATGCTGTATATGGGATGATGTATCTGCAATACTGTATCTAAAATGCTGTATCTGGGATGCTGTTTCTGGGATACTGTATCTGGGATGCTGTATCTATGATGTTGTGTCAAGGATGCTGTATCTGGGATGTTCTTTTTGGGATACTGTATGTGGGATGCTGTATCTAGGAAGCTGTATCAGGGATGCTGTATCTAGGATGGTGTATCTGGGGCTCTGTATCTAGGATACTGTATCTAGGATGATGTATTTGGGATTCTGTAATACGATGGTGTACCAGGGATGTTGCATCTCGATGCTGTATCAAGGATGCTGTATCTGGGATGCTCTATTAGGGATACTGTATCTTGGATACTGTATCTGGGATGCTGTATCTGGGATGCTGTATCTAGGATTCTGTATCTGGAATGCTGTATCTTGGGTGCTGTATCTAGGAAGCTGTATCAGGGATGCTGTATCTAGGATGGTGTATCTGGGATGCTGTATCTAGAATGCTATATCTGGGATGCTGTATCTTGGGTGCTGTATCTAGGAAGGTGTGTCAGGGATGCTGTATCTAGGATGGTATATCTGGGATGCTGTATCGAGGATGCTGTATGTGTATGCTGTATATAGGATGCTGTATCTGGGATGCTCTATTAGAGATACACTATCTTGGATACTGTATCTGGGATGCTGTATCTTGGATGCTGTATCTAGGAAGCTGTATCAGGGATGCTGTATCTAGGATGGTATATCTGGGATGCTGTATCAAGGATGCTGTATCTGTATGCTGTATCAAGGAGGCTGTATCTGGGATGCTCTATTAGAGATACAGTATCTTGGATACTGTATCTGGGATGCTGTATCTTGGATGCTGTATGTGGGATACTTTATCTTGGATGCTGTACCTAGGATGCTGTATCTGGGATGCTGTATCTAGGATACTGTATCTAGGATGATGTATCTACAGCTCTGTATCTGGGATGCTGTATCTGGGATGCTTTATCTTGGATGCAGTATCAAGGATGCTGTACCTGGGATGCTGTATCTTGGATGCTGTATCAGGGATGCTGTATGTAGGACGGTGTATCTGGGATGCTATATCGAGGATGCTCTATCTGAGATACTGTATTTGGGATGCCGTATCTGGGAAGCTGTAACTAGTATGCTGTGTCTGGAATACTGTATCTGGCATGCTGTATCTTGGATGGTATATCTGATATGCTATATCTAGGATACTGTATATGGGATGTTGTCTCAGTGATGCTTTCTCTTGGATGCGGTATCTGGGATGCTGTATCTGGGGTGCTGTATCTGGGATGCTGTATCTAGGATTCTGTATCTGGAATGCTGTATCTTGGGTGCTGTATCTAGGAAGCTGTATCAGGGATGCTGTATCTAGGATGGTGTATCTGGGATGCTGTATCTAGAATGCTATATCTGGGATGCTGTATCTTGGGTGCTGTATCTAGGAAGGTGTGTCAGGGATGCTGTATCTAGGATGGTATATCTGGGATGCTGTATCGAGGATGCTGTATGTGTATGCTGTATATAGGATGCTGTATCTGGGATGCTCTATTAGAGATACACTATCTTGGATACTGTATCTGGGATGCTGTATCTTGGATGCTGTATCTAGGAAGCTGTATCAGGGATGCTGTATCTAGGATGGTATATCTGGGATGCTGTATCAAGGATGCTGTATCTGTATGCTGTATCAAGGAGGCTGTATCTGGGATGCTCTATTAGAGATACAGTATCTTGGATACTGTATCTGGGATGCTGTATCTTGGATGCTGTATGTGGGATACTTTATCTTGGATGCTGTACCTAGGATGCTGTATCTGGGATGCTGTATCTAGGATACTGTATCTAGGATGATGTATCTACAGCTCTGTATCTGGGATGCTGTATCTGGGATGCTTTATCTTGGATGCAGTATCAAGGATGCTGTACCTGGGATGCTGTATCTTGGATGCTGTATCAGGGATGCTGTATGTAGGACGGTGTATCTGGGATGCTATATCGAGGATGCTCTATCTGAGATACTGTATTTGGGATGCCGTATCTGGGAAGCTGTAACTAGTATGCTGTGTCTGGAATACTGTATCTGGCATGCTGTATCTTGGATGGTATATCTGATATGCTATATCTAGGATACTGTATATGGGATGTTGTCTCAGTGATGCTTTCTCTTGGATGCGGTATCTGGGATGCTGTATCTGGGGTGCTGTATCTGGGAAGCTGTATCTGGGATATTGTATCTGGACTGCTGTATCTAGGATGCTGTATCCGGGATGCTCTATTTGGGATGCTGTATCTTGGATGCTGTATCTAGGATGCTGTATCTGGGATACTGTATCTGTTGTGCTGTATCTAGGATGCTGTATCTGGGATGCTGTATCTGGGAGGCTGTATCTGGGATGCTGTATCAGGGGTGCTGTATCTAGGACGGTGTATCTGGAATGCTGTATGTAGGATGCTGTATCGAGGATGCTGTATCTGGGATACAGTATCTGGGATGCTATATCTCAGATGCTGTATCTGGGATACTGTATCTAGGATGCTATATCTGGTATGCTGTTTCTACGATGCTGTATCTGGGATAATTATCTGAGATACTGTATCTGGGATGCTGTATCTTGGTTTCTGTATCAAGGATGCTGTGTCTGAGATGCTGTATCTTGGATGCTGTATCTTGGATGCTGTATCTGGGATGTTGTATCCAGGATGCTGTATCTGGGATGCTGTATCTAGGATGCTGTAACCGGGATGCTGTATCTGGGATGCTGTATCTAGGATGCTGTATCTGGGATGCTCTATCTGCGATGCTGTATCTGGCATGCTGTATCTGGGATGCTCTATATAGGATGCTGTGTCTAGGATGCTGTATCTGGGATGCTCTACCTAGGATGCTGTATATGGGATGATGTATCTGCAATACTGTATCTAAAATGCTGTATCTGGGATACTGTTTCTGGGATACTGTATCTGGGATGCTGTATCTATGATGTTGTGTCAAGGATGTTGTATCTGGGATGTTCTATTTGGGATACTGTATGTGGGATGCTGTATCTAGGAAGCTGTATCAGGGATGCTGTATCTAGGATGGTGTATCTGGGGCTCTGTATCTAGGATACTGTATCTAGGATGATGTATTTGGGATTCTGTAATACGATGGTGTACCAGGGATGTTGCATCTCGATGCTGTATCAAGGATGCTGTATCTGGGATGCTCTATTAGGGATACTGTATCTTGGATACTGTATCTGGGATGCTGTATCTGGGATGCTGTATCTAGGATTCTGTATCTGGAATGCTGTATCTTGGGTGCTGTATCTAGGAAGCTGTATCAGGGATGCTGTATCTAGGATGGTGTATCTGGGATGCTGTATCTAGAATGCTATATCTGGGATGCTGTATCTTGGGTGCTGTATCTAGGAAGGTGTGTCAGGGATGCTGTATCTAGGATGGTATATCTGGGATGCTGTATCGAGGATGCTGTATGTGTATGCTGTATATAGGATGCTGTATCTGGGATGCTCTATTAGAGATACACTATCTTGGATACTGTATCTGGGATGCTGTATCTTGGATGCTGTATCTAGGAAGCTGTATCAGGGATGCTGTATCTAGGATGGTATATCTGGGATGCTGTATCAAGGATGCTGTATCTGTATGCTGTATCAAGGAGGCTGTATCTGGGATGCTCTATTAGAGATACAGTATCTTGGATACTGTATCTGGGATGCTGTATCTTGGATGCTGTATGTGGGATACTTTATCTTGGATGCTGTACCTAGGATGCTGTATCTGGGATGCTGTATCTAGGATACTGTATCTAGGATGATGTATCTACAGCTCTGTATCTGGGATGCTGTATCTGGGATGCTTTATCTTGGATGCAGTATCAAGGATGCTGTACCTGGGATGCTGTATCTTGGATGCTGTATCAGGGATGCTGTATGTAGGACGGTGTATCTGGGATGCTATATCGAGGATGCTCTATCTGAGATACTGTATTTGGGATGCCGTATCTGGGAAGCTGTAACTAGTATGCTGTGTCTGGAATACTGTATCTGGCATGCTGTATCTTGGATGGTATATCTGATATGCTATATCTAGGATACTGTATATGGGATGTTGTCTCAGTGATGCTTTCTCTTGGATGCGGTATCTGGGATGCTGTATCTGGGGTGCTGTATCTGGGAAGCTGTATCTGGGATATTGTATCTGGACTGCTGTATCTAGGATGCTGTATCCGGGATGCTGTATTTGGGATGCTGTATCTTGGATGCTGTATCTAGGATGATGTATCACGGATGCTGTGTCTGGGATGCTGTATCGGGGATGCTGTCTTATTTGCTATATCTCAGATGATGTACCTAGTATGCTGTATCTGGGATGCTGTATCTAGGACGCTGTATCTGGGATCCTGCATCTGGGATGCTGTATCTAAGATGCTGTATATGGGATGCTGTATCTTTGATGCTGTATATGGGATGCTGTATCTTTGATGCTGTATCTGGGACGCTGTATCTAGTATCCTGCATCTGGGATGCTGTATCTGGGATACTGTATCTGGGATGCTGTATCTTGGATGCTGTATCGGGAATACTGTATCTGGGATGCTGTATCTATGATGCTGTATCCGGGATGCTGTATTTGGGATGTTGTATGTAGGATGCTGTATCTAGGATGCTGTATCTGGGATGCTGTATCTGGGATGATGTATCTAGGATGCTGTATCTAGGATGCTGTATCTTGGATGCTGTATCTTGGATGCTGTATTTAGGATGCTGTATCTGGGATGCTGTATCTGGGAAGGTGTATGTGAGATACTGTATCTATTATGATGTATCTAAGATGCTGTATCTAGGATGCTGTATCTGGGATGCTCTATCTGGGATGCTGTACATTTAAATTAGAGACCATTTCACAAACGACACATCTGTGATCCTTTAAACTGACTCAGCTGAGTTGCTGGTTGCTGCTGGCTACCCATGTGAAATCACAGTTTCTGCTATCACAAGTGTGATTTACCATTACCACACTACCCATCTCTTCTGCAAAAGCACTGATCATATCATGCGTACCAACTTAATTCGCTGAATGAAACACATAATCCTGCTTCCTAGAAATCAGGTTTGGCCCTGCCAAACATTTTGATAAATAAAGTTATTAAAACATATGTTTACCTCGGATGGTCTGATACAGTATAAAATGGAGAAGTCTAAATGCATTATTTCAAGTCCATGAAGTACATGGCTAAGTACTTCTTTCAGAATTCGAGAAAATGACAGTGCATCCCATCTAGAAAACCACATTCTACCCCCAAAGGGAGATCTAGTCCATCTAAAATAAGTGTTTAGTAATCCACAGATATCAGCATCATTAAAAAGGTCAAATATGTCTTTCTCAAAATACCAAGTCAGAGAGAGAGAGAGAGAGACAGACAGACAGGGCTTTGCAACCAAGGCAGCCCGGCTCCCCGCAGGAGCATCCAACCTCGTGTCTGCCGTGGTGACCTTGTGTGACAGCAGGGAGGGACTCAGTCCTCCCTGTGACTTCTGGTTGCCAGTACCTTGTTTTCTGGAGATCCAGTGTGTTACATCTAGGATCAGATTCACAGATTCATTTCCACCCGCAACTGGGTCAGTTGAGGCGGGGGGGGTGTTATGAAAATACGATACGCCCTCAAAAACCCCACAAAAATCTAAACCAGGCAGGTCTTTCACATATCAAAATTGACAATTTAACTTGTGAACATTTTGATCGTTGTCATGAGTCTGTACAGCTGCTGGAAATGGAAATAGGAATGTCCTTTTGTTTGCTCAGTATGGAAAGCCCCAGGCAACCCTATGCACAGTCTGCATAAGCAAGTTACCTGACGGAAGTTGCATTATTGGTGGAAGAAGAAATGCTGAAAGGATCTACAGAAGCATGCTTTTGATTGGCAAAGTGTTTGCCAGTGTCTAGGATGAGGCTGATATTATGTAGGGTTTTTCTTTGCTCGAAGACAGAAGAGACTACTCAGTGGAGAGCAACTCTTGCTCGTCAGGATTAGCCCAGGTGCTTTGTCTTGCTTTGTGTCTTATGTTCTCAGGACTCACCTCAAGTGTTTTGATCTATAGAAAGTTCCTAGAGAAAGTGATTTGCTTGCTTGTGAGAGGCACTTATCTCAGCAAGTGCAAATCTCCTCCTCATAGAGGGTGGTGAATCGCGGCTGGGGCGTCTCCTAAACAGACCAGCTGAGGGGTTGTTGAAGCTCTAAACCATGCTGCTCAGGGGGAAGTGGGTTAATGTCCTCCTTTGGCCTGGGGAGGGGAAAATAGGTCTATTAAAAGTCAGATCTAGTGCAAGCACAGGGCAGTTTTCATTGGAAAGAAAGGAAACTTTGCAGGCAGACACAGCAGAGGGTGTAACCCCAAGTTTTGTCCTATTTCTGAAAATTTTTTCCAGCACCTGATCAGCACATCAAGGTGAGTCCATATCTGTCATTAGTGAATGCACTAAAGGAGGAGCTTAAAAAATCACCACCCTGAAGTTAAAAATAAGACATATAAGAAACGCAGTTGGTTTTCATTTTCCCACTCACTTAAAAAAACTAAAGTGTTACATTTGCAAGTTCTCTCGGTGAGCATGGAAGCAACACATTTGTAAGGAAAACAGAGATGCTTAGTTTTGTAATGATACGAACTGGAGAGAAATCACAAGTGATGTCGCGATGCATGATAGTATTGCAAGAACTGACCACACCATCTCAATTTTGGTTGGAAATTAGTCAACTCTGGACATCACTAAGGGAGAATGTAAATTGGGAATCAGTTTGGCAGCAATTTGGGAAGAGGATTTGTAAGGTTCACACTGTTCTCCTGCTTCTGTTCCCACTGCCGGGGGCAAAAATGTCCTTGTTGTCAATAACACTTAATAAATGGCATGTGATAGAAAAATAACCAACAGTATGAGCAGCCGCCCATGTTCTGGTTTTGGAGATTCATCTGCCTGGGGACTTTTAGGACAGTGGAACTGGCTGCTGAGTAGACTGGGCAGGTTCTTACTTTGTTTCTAGGGAGAATTAAGCTAAGTCTAATTAGAGTCACTTAAATCCAGAAGGTGAGGGCACAGGTTCACGGTGAGACCAAAGGATGTGAAGACCGTTTGCAGCAGAGGATCTGCCCATGGACCTGTCTTTACTCTTCTGCAGTTAATGATGCTCTTCCAACACGGCACCAGCTTGCATTACCCCGAGTGCTTGAATTAGGGATAATTACCATGTCTGAGCTGTCAGGCAGCCATTTGCCAGCCCACAGAACCTCGTGCCTGAGCCCAGAGACTATGCCTATGCTTTCACACCTATGCTTTCCATAGCAGGTGCCCTGGGGTTTAGCTGAGACCTGCTCCCCCACCTGTTTTCCTACCTGGACATCTAGGAGGTGAGAGAGGCCACATGTCAAACACATGGAGCCGGCACCAAAATGTTGAGATTCTTTAATGGAATAGACGCAGGCTGGCAGGTTCCTGCACCCATGGCAGCACTTTCGCAGAGCAATTCATTACCATCATGTACTAGAGGATTGTTTTTCATAGTTTCTTTTAGTAGCTTTAAAGGAAAAGAGAAGAAGTTCCTTTGTATGTGAATAACCTCCTCAGTAATTTCATGCCACCGCCATTCCCAGGTGGTTTCATCCATGCCCAGTGCGTGACCACCAAGAGCAGGGACAGCCCCCTGGGCCTCCTGGGCACAAGGACAGCCTCGGGGCCAGCAGCATCCCAAAGTCCTTCCTCCAAGGAGTGCTGGGTGCATGGGCAGCAGACAGGGTGGGACACTGGGGGCCCATGTCACCTCCGTGTCACAGTGTGACCAGCCAGCAATGCTGAGGTCACAATGCCCCGGGACAGTATAAAAGGGAGTCAGGCTCCCTTGTCTGCTGCCAGAGCTGGCCTGGAGGCAGCCTGAAGGCATTGGAGAGGAAGTCCTTGAGAGAGCCGGTGGAATCCCTTGACAGGGGCTGAAGGAGGAAGAGCTGGACGAGGCAGCTGGAGTTTCTCCGCTGCAAGGCCATCTCCCAGCAGGGCAACCTTCCAAGTTCATCTGATGGATGAACATCCTTTTCAGCTGGGTAGCAGTAGCAAAATGAAGGGAATGCCTTCTTGAGGAGCACTGCAGAGCTCACCGTCCTGATGGAGTGGGGGAGCTAGGGTCAGCAGCTGTAGGAAGTGGAATGCAGAGTGGTTTGAAGCAGGCCCAGTGCTCTCCCGGCCACCAGAAGGTAGATGCGTCGTTGGCACAAGGTGATGGAGCGAATGGCTAAGCTGGGCAATGTTCCAAGTGTTTGTCAGGGATTTCCCCAGCATGTACTGGTAGTGAAAGGAGGGGGAAGGAAAAGAGGGAGAGAGAAGAAGAAGAGGGAGAGGGGAGAGAGAGAGAGGGAAGAGGTGAAGCAAGAGGAGAAGAGAGGGAAGAGAGAAGAGAGAAGAGAGGAAGAGGAGGAAGAGGAAGAGGAAGAGGAGGAAGAGGAAGAGGAGGAGGAGGAGGTGGCGGAGGAAGAGGAAGAGGAGGGAGAGAGAGGAGAGGAGAGGAGAGGAGAGGAGAGGGAGAGGAGGAGGGAGAGGAGAGGAGAGGACGAGGAGAGGAGAGGAGAGGAGAGGAGAGGAGGGGAGAGGAGAGGAGAGGAGAGGAGAGGAGGAGGAAGAGGAAGAGGAAGAGGAAGAGGAAGAGGAAGAGGAAGAGGAAGAGGAAGAGAAGAAAGAAAGAAAGAAGAGAGAGAGAGAGAGAAGAGAAGGGAAGGGAAGGGAAGGGAAGGGAAGGGAAGGGAAGGGAAGGGAAGGGAAAGGAAGGGAAGGGAAGGGAAGGGAAGGAAGGGAAGGAGAAGGAAGGGAAGGGAAGGGAAAGGGAAGGGAAGGGAAGGGAAGGGAAGGGAAGGGAAGGGAAGGGAAGGGAAGGGGAAGGGAAGGGAAGGGAAGGGAAGGGAAGGGAAGGAAGGGAAGGGAAGGGAAGGGAAGGGAAGGGAAGGGAAGGGAAGGGAAGGGAAGAAGGGAAGGGAAGGGAAGGGAAGGGAAGGGAAGGGAAGGGAAGGGGAAGGGAAGGAGAGAAGAGAAGAGAAGAGAAGAGAAGAGAAGAGAAGAGAAGGAGAAGAGAAGAGAAGAGAAGAGAAGAAGGAAGAGAGAAGAGAAGAGAAGAGAAGAGAAGAGAAAGAAGAGAAGAGAAGAGAAGAAGAGAAGAGAAGAGAAGAGACAGAGAAGATCATCCTACTCATTCTATTATTCTGTGGTCTTCTGGGAGGCATGACCAGCCTGTGGGCTGAGGAGCCAGGTCTTGCTCAAATGCTCAGGGAACAGCCGATCGCCAGTGTTGGGGTCAGGAAGGAATTTTCCCCCGGGGCAGGACTGGCCCTGGTCCCCCGGGGGTTTTTTTGCCTTCCTCTGCAGCATTGAGCATGACCACCTGTCAGAGCTCCTCTGGGCCCCTTTTGGCTCAGTTCATGCCCACTGCTCTTGCCCTCCCAAGGCACCACTCGTGCCCTCGGCTTTCTCGGGGTTCTTTCTCCAAGGGCAAGTGTTGCAGCAGGAGCCAGCTCTCCTCCTTCTCCTTCTCCTATTAAAATTTGTAATTTTAATAAAATAAATATAACTATTAAAAAAAAAAATTAAAAAAAATCTGTTTCCAGTTGTATCCTTTGTGTATGTGGTCCCTGTAACTCTTTTTGGATCTATAACCTCTCTGGCTTTTCAGTCGAACAGTCACATCTTTATTGGACTCATTGTGAGCGTACAAATAGAGCAGCACAGCACAGCACAGCACAGCACCGTTGTGCTCAGTAGTTGTGCCTGGAGCATGATGAGCTCTGGCCCAAGGCCTGGAGAGACTCCATCCAGGAGAGCCGCTCTCTGCAGGGCAGGGCCAGGCCCCGTCCAGGAGAGATGGGGCAGAGACAGGCACACACACCTACAACGTGGCTCAGGGCAGGCACCAGAGGTCCCAGGCTGAGCTGAGACACGGCCCCTGGGCCCCTGCAGGAGATGGTCCCCAGGGAGGGCCGATCCCAGCCACTGAGGCCTTTGAGCACCCCCAAAGAACCCTGTAGACACGGATGGCTGGCAGCTTTGGAGACTGAGCTCTTGGCCCAGATGGACCTTCTCTCTGATCAGGACTTTTGTTCTCAGATTCATTTGTTTAGGTATGTTTTTTCCAAAGCAAAGATCTCAGGCATTACTAAAAAGGAGAACAAGGAGAAAAAGAAATCCATGCCACCACACCACACACTATGCCCTGTGTGTATGAGTTTAGAAGCAATGTCCAAAATGGCAGTAGATTCCTTACTCTTTCAGTGCCTCAAAAGAGTATCTCTTAAAGGCTTTCTAGAAGTTCTGAACCTCTTCCCACCTAACAAGGTAGGCAAACAACTCTGAGAAAGGTGCAAGTCACACAGGAGGTGTGGAAGGTTTTAACCCTGCGGCTGAAGTGCATTTTGCATCCCCTGTACAGATGGCCAACTGTGGATCTTGGTTTGGGTAGAAAAGGAAACATGACTGCAATAGCAGCAATGGAGGATTTTTGCTCATTTGGTAAGAGTCATCATTTGCCTGGCTGTGCTTTGGGAATGCATCCAAATGTTGTAGGTCTGAACATGATGGACCTTTCCAGCACACCAGCGCCACCTCCGCTCACTTGTTTTTCAAACCGAGTCTTATTCCCCATGGCGGTCTATTGGCACTGCCCAGACCAGCCTATGGCTCTGGTTACACATGGGATTTTCTCCATGCTGCAGTGGTTGAAACCATCCTGTTATCCCCCTCAGAATAGGCTTTGTGACCCTGGTCCTCCTCGCTGTGGGGCCTCATGGACATCAGCTCTGGTTGTAGAGAGGGGACAGCTACCAGGGCTCTTCTCTTGGTTGCAGGGCTGGTTCTTCTGCCATGACTGGAGAGAAGAGCAGGAGCTTTGTCCTGGAGAGCCAAACGGCACAGAAGGCATCAGGGACAGCCAGCAGCTGTGCCCAGCACGTGGCCACCAAGGGCAGGGACAGCTTCCTGGAACTCCCTGGGGCACCGGGGACTGCCCTTGGGGCCAGCACCTCAAAGGCTTCCCTGCAAAGGGTGCTGGGTGGGGCTGTGGTGGGGGGGGCTTTGCAGCTTCTCCCTGCTTGGGAAAGGAGGAGAAAGGAAAGAAGGGAAGTGAGGTATAGTTCAGCTGGAAGGAACCCTATAATGGACCATCTAGTCCCACTGCATGACCAATTCAAGACTGATCTAAAGTTAAAACAGGGTGGGTAAGTGCATTGTCCAAATGCCTCTTGAATGCTGAGGCTTGGGGCATCAACCAGCTGTCACAGAATCACAGAATGGTTGGGCTTGAAAGGGACTCTGGAGATCATCTAGCCCAACCCACCTGCTAAAGCAGGTTCGCCCAGAGCAGATCGCACAGGAAGGTGTCCAGGCGGGTTTTGAATGTCTCCAGAGGAGGACACTCCACAGCCTCTCTGGACAGCCTGTTCCAGTGCTCAGGCACCCTCACAGTAAAGAAGTCTTTCCTCATATTCAGATGGGACCTCCTATGCTGTGCCCATTGCCCCCCATCCTATCATTCAGAAGTCTGTTCCAGTATTTGTCCCCCACTCTCAGTAGAGGGTCAAGTCTGAACTTCCTCTGACCCAGGTTTGCACCATTCACACGTGTCCTGTCACTGGATACCAGGGACAAGAGATCAACACTTCCCTATACACTTCCCTCCTCAGGAACTTTTAGAGGGTTAATGAGCTTGCTCATCAGCTTCCTTCTCTCCAAACTAGAGAAATCCAGATTGCTCAGCCACTCCTCAGAGGACGTGCCTTCCGGTCGGTTCACCAGCTTTGTTGCTCTCTGGACACATTGGAATACTTCAACATGCTTGTCAAATCGTGGGGCCCAGAACTGCACACAGCACTCAAGGTGAGGGCCACAGCAACTGAATACAGCAGGATAATCACCTCCTTTGAGCGGTTGTTCTGATCTGTTTGATGTACCCCAGGATGGGATTTGCACTCTTGGCTGCCAGGGCACACACTGCTGACTCTTGTTGAGCCTCCTGTCAACCAGCGCCCCAAGGCTCCTTTAGAATCAAGTCATTCAGACTTGTGCTTGGCATTACTTTATCCTAGGTGCAGAATCCGGCATGTGGACTTGTTAGATTTTATGCCCGTTGATCATTGGCTAATGCTCCCAATCTATCTAGATCGTTCTGCAAGGCTCCTTGTCCCTCAGGATAGTCATCAGCACCTCCGAGGATGGTATTATCAGAAAATTTGCTAATGGTGCATTAAATTCCTGCATCCGGATTATTGATAAAAATATTGGACAGACCTGGCCTAGGACTGAGTCCTGAGGATCATCCCTGGTGGCTTGTCTCTAGCCAGATGTAGCACCATTCACTGCAACATTTTGAGCCCTGCCATTCACCCAGCTCTTCACCCAGCACCACTGCGTATCTGCTCATCTCACAGCTGGACAACTTGTCCAGAAGGGTGCTGTGAGGAACAGTATCAAAAGCTTTACTAAAATCCGAAAAAACTACATCTACTGCCTTCCCTTCATCCACTAGGCAGCTGAAATTCCAAACCTTATAAACTTGCTGAAAAGTCAAAACACTTAGGTGGGAAATATTCAACTAGAATTCTGAGAAAAGAATGCACATTAGTATATTTGTGGTGTACTTTCTTCCCACTCCTCCTGACTTCAGTTTAACACAGTGAGGCACAGAGACAATCTACATGTTTTTTTTTTCCTAATACAATTGCTAAAGATTTCAAAGTAAGAAGACATTTTTAGCAGATACAGTTAAATTAGAGAACATTTCACAAACGACATCTGTGATCCTTTAAACTGACTCAGCTGAGTGCTGGTTGCTGCTGGCTACCCCATGTGAAATCACAGTTTCTGCTATCACAACTGTCATTTACCATTACCACACCATCCATCTCTTCTGCAAAAGCACTGATCATATCATGCGTACCAACTTAATTCGCTGAATGAAACACATAATCCTGCTTCCTAGAAATCAGGTTTGGCCCTGCCAAACATTTTGATAAATAAAGTTATTAAAAACATATGTTCACCTAGGATGGTCTGATACAGTTTAAAATGGAGAAGTCTAAATACATTATTTCAAGTACATGAAGTACATGGCTAAGTACTTCTTTCAGAATTTGAGAAAATGACAGTGCATCCCATCTAGAAAACCACATTCTACCCCCAAAGGAGGATCTTAGGTCATAGGTCCATCTAAAATAAGTGTTTTAGTAATCCACAGATATCAGCATCATTAAAAAGGTCAAATATGTCTTTCTCAAAATACCAAGTCAGAGAGAGAGACAGAGAGACAGACAGACAGACAGGGCTTTGCAACCAAGGCAGCCCGGCTCCCCGCAGGAGCATCCAACCTCGTGTCTGCCGTGGTGACCTTGTGTGACAGCAGGGAGGGACTCAGTCTCCCTGTGACTTCTGGTTGCCAGTACCTTGTTTTCCTGGAGATCCAGTGTGTTACATCTAGGATCAGATTTCACACATTCATTTCCACCCGCAACTGGGTCAGTTTGAGGCGGGGGGGGGTGTTATGAAAAATACGATACGCCCTCAAAAACCCCACAAAAATCTAAACCAGGCAGGTCTTTCACATCTCAAAATGGACAATTTAACTTGTGAACATTCTGATCATTGTCATGAGTCTGTACAGCTGCTGGAAATGGAAATAGGAATGTCCTTTTGTTTGCTCAGTATGGAAAGCCCAGGCAACCCTGTGCACAGTCTGCGTAAGCAAGTTACCTGACGGAAGTTGCATTATTGGTGGAAGAAGAAATGCTGAAAGGATCTACAGAAGCAAGCCTTTGATTGGCAAAGTGTTTGCCAGTGTCTAGGATGAGGCTGATATTATGTAGGTTTTTCTTTGCTCGAAGACAGAAGAGACTACTCAGTGGAGAGCAACTCTTGCTCGTCAGGATTAGCCCAGGTGCTTTGTCTTGCTTTGTGTCTTATGTTCTCAGGACTCACCTCAAGTGTTTTGATCTATAGAAAGTTCCTAGAGAAAGTGATTTGCTTGCTTGTGAGAGGCACTTATCTCAACAAGTGCAAATCTCCTCCTCATAGAGGGTGGTGAATCGCGGCTGGGGCGTCCTCCTAAACAGACCAGCTGAGGGGTTGTTGAAGCTCTAAACCAGGCTGCTCAGGGGGAAGTGGGTTAATGTCCTCCTTTGGCCTGGGGAGGGGAAAATAGGTCTATTAAAAGTCAGATCTAGTGCAAGCACAGGGCAGTTTTCATTGGAAAAAAAGGAAAACTTTTGCAGTCAGACACAGCAGAGGGTGTAACCCCAAGTTTTGGTTCTATTGCTGAAATTTTTTTCCAGCACCTGATCAGCACATCAAGGTATGTACGTATCTTTCATTAGTGAATGCACTAAAGGAGGAGCTTAAAAAATCACCACCCTGAAGTTAAAAATAAGACATATAAGAAACACAGATGGTTTTCATTTTCCCACTCACTTAAAAAAATTAAAGTGTTACACTTTCAAGTTCTCTCGGTGAGCATGGAAGCAACACATTTGTAAGGAAAACAGAGATGCTTAAGTTTTGTAATGATACGAACTGGAGGGAAATCACAAGTTATGTCCCGATGCATGATAGTATTGCAAGAACTGACCACAACCATCTCAGTTTTGGTTGGGGAATTAGTCAACTCTGGACATCACTAAGTGAGAATGTAAATTGGGAATCAGTTTGGCAGCAATTTGGGAAGAGGATTTGTAAGGTTCACACTGTTCTCCTGCTTCTGTTCCCACTGCCGGGGGCAAAAAATGTCCTTGTTGTCAATAACACTCAATAAATGGCATGTGATAGAAAATAACCAACAGGATGAGCAGCCGCCCATGTTCTGGTTTTGGAGATTCATCTGCCTGGGGACTTTTAGGACAATGGAACTGGCTGAGTAGACTGGGTAGGTTCTTACTTTGTTTCTAGGGAGAATTAAGCTAAGTCTAATTAGAGTCACCTTAAATCCAGAACGTGAGGGCACGGGTTCACGGTGAGATCAAAGGATGTGAAGACCCTTTGCAGCAGAGGATCTGCCCATGGGCCTGTCTTTACTCTTCTGCAGTTAATGAAGCTCTTCCAACACGGCACCACCTTGCATTACCCCAAGTGCTTGAATTATGAATAATTACCATGTCTGAGCTGTCAGGCAGCCATTTGCCAGCCCACAGAACCTCGTGCCTGAGCCCAGAGACTATGCCTACGCTTTCACACCTATGCTTTCCATAGCAGGTGCCTTGGGGTTTAGCTGAGACCTGCTCCCCCACCTGTTTTCCTACCTGGGCATCTAGGAGGTG
>JAVLUU010001091.1:7500-10000 GCA_032206185.1 Columba guinea | reverse complement strand
TTTCTTTCTTTTCAATTTCTTTCTTTTCTTCTTTCTTTCTTTCCTACGTTCTTTCTTTCTTTCTTTTTTCTTTCTTTCTTTCTTTCCTACGTTCCTTCTTTATTTCTTTCTTCTTTTTTTTTCTTTCTTTCTTTTTAATTGCTTTCTTTCTTGCTTTCTTTCTTTCTTTCTTTCTTTTTTTCTTTTTACTTTCTTTCTTTTAATTTATTTCTTTTTTCTTTCTTTCTTTCTTTCTTTCTTTCTTTTTCTTTCTTTCTTTCTTTCTTTCTTCTTTCTTTCTTTCTTTCTTTCTTTTTAATTTCTTTCTTTCTTTCTTTCCTACGTTCTTTCTTTTTTCTTTCTTCCTTCCTTTCTTCTTCTTTCTTTCTTTCTTTTTCTTTCTTCCTTTCTTTCTTTCTTTCTTTCTTTCATTCTTTTTTCTTTCTTTCTTTCTTTCTTTCTTTCTTTCTTTCTTTCTTTCTTTCTTTCTTTCTTTTCTTTCTTTTTTCTTTCTTTCTTTCTTTCTTTTAGTTTCTTTCTTTTTTTCTTTCTTTCTTTCTTTCTCTTTTTTCTTTCTTTCTTTCTTTCTTTCTTTCTTTCTTTATTTCTTTCTTTTTTCTTTCTTTCTTTCTTTCTTTTTAATTTCTTTCTTCTTTCTTCTTTCTTTCTTTCTTTCTTTCTTTCTTTCTTTCCTACGTTCCTTCTTTCTTTCTTTTTTCTTTCTTTCTTTCATTCTTTCTTCCTACGTTCTTTCTGTCTTCTTTCTGTCTTTCTTTCTTTCCTACGTTCTTTCTTTCTTTCTTTTTTCTTTCTTTCTTTCTTTCTTTTTTCTTTCTTTCTTTCTTTTTAATTTCTCTCTTTTTCTTTCTTTCTTTCATTTTAATTTCTTTCTTTCTTTCTTTCTTTCTTTCTTTCTTTCTTTCCTACGTTCTTTCTTTCTTTCTTCTTTCTTTCTTTCTTTCTTTCTTTCTTTTTCTTTCTTTCTTTCTTTCATTCTTTCTTCTTTCTTTCTTTTTTCTTTCTTTCTTTTTTTCTTTCTTTCTTTCTTTCTTTCTTCTTTCTTTCTTTCTGTTTTCTTTCTTTCTTTTTTCTTTCTTTTTAATTTATTTCTTCTTTCTTTCCTACGTTCTTTCTTTCTTCTTTTTTCTTTCTTTCTTTCTTTTTAATTTCTTTCTTTCTTTCCTTCTTTCTTTCTTCTTTCTTTCTTTCTTTCTTTCTTTTTTCTTTCTTTCTTTCTTCCTTTCTTTTTAATTTCTTTCTTTCTTTCTTTCTTTCCTACGTTCTTTCTTTCTTCTTTTTTTTTCTTTTTTTTTAATTTCATTCTTTCTTTCTTTTTTCTTTCCTTCCTTTCTTTCTTTCTTTCTTTCTTTCTTTCTTTCTTTCTTTCTTTTTTCTTTCTTTCTTTCTTTCTTTATTTTAATTTCTTTCTTTCTTTCTTTCTTTCTTTCTTTCTTTCTTTCTTTTTTCTTTCTTTCTTTCTTTCTTTATTTTAATTTCTTTCTTTCTTTCTTTTTTCTTTCTTTCTTTATTTTTTCTTTTTTTCTTTCTTTCTTTTTTCTTTCTTCTTTCTTTCTTTCTTTCTTTTTTCTTTCTTTCTTTCTTTCTTTTAGTTTCTTTCTTCTTTCTTCTTTCTTTATTTCTTTCTTTTTTCTTTCTTTCTTTCTTTCTTTCTTTCTTTCTTTCTTTCTTTCCTTTCTTTCTTTCCTACGTTTTTTCTTTCTTTTTTCTTTCTTTCTTTCTTTCTTTTTTCTTTCTGTTTTTCTTTCTTTCTTCTTTTCTTTCTTTTTAATTTCTTTCTTTCTTTCCTACGTTCTTTCTTTCTTCTTTTTTCTTTCTTTCTTTCTTTTTAATTTCTTTCTTTCTTTCTTTCTTTCTTTCTTTCTTTCTTTTTCTTTCTTTCTTTCTTTCTTTCTTTCTTTTTTCTTTCTTTCTTTCTTTCTTTCTTTTTAATTTCTTTCTTTCTTTCTTTCTTTCTTTTCTACGTTCTTTCTTTCTTTCTTTTTCTTTCTTTCTTTCTTTCCTTCTTTCCTACGTTCTTTCTTTCTTTCTTTCTTCTTTCTATCTTTCTTTCCTTCTTTCTTTTTTCTTTCTTTCTTCTTTCTTTCAATTTCTTTCTTTCTTTCTTTCTTTCTTTCCTACGTTCTTTCTTTCTTTCTTTTTTCTTTCTTTCTTTCTTTCTTTCCTACGTTCCTTCTTTCTTTCTTTCTTCTTTTTTTTTCTTTCTTTCTTTTTAATTGCTTTCTTTCTTTCTTTCTTTCTTTCTTTCTTTCTTTCTTTTTTTCTTTTTACTTTCTTTCTTTTAATTATTTCTTTTTTCTTTCTTTCTTTCTTTCTTTCTTTCTTTTTCTTTCTTTCTTTCTTCTTTCTTTCTTTCTTTCTTTCTTTTTAATTTCTTTCTTTCTTTCTTTCCTACGTTCTTTCTTTTTTCTTTCTTCCTTCTTTCTTTCTTTCTTTCTTTCTTTCTTTCTTTTTTCTTTCTTTCTTTCTTTTTTCTTTCTTTCTTTCTTTTTTTTAATTTCTT
>JAVLUU010001091.1:0-2500 GCA_032206185.1 Columba guinea | reverse complement strand
TTTTCTTTCTTTCTTTCTTTCTTTCTTTCTTTCTTTCTTTCTTTTTTCTTTCTTTCTTTCTTTCTTATTTTAATTTCTTTCTTTCTTCTTTTTCTTTCTTTCTTTATTTTTTCTTTTTTTCTTTCTTTTTTCTTTCTTTCTTTCTTTCTTTCTTTCTTTTTTCTTTCTTTCTTTCTTTCTTTTAGTTTCTTTCTTTCTTTCTTCTTTCTTATTTCTTTCTTTTTTCTTTCTTTCTTTCTTTCTTTCTTCTTTCTTTCTTTCTTTCTTTCCTACGTTTTTTCTTTCTTTTTTCTTTCTTTCTTTCTTTCTTTCTTTCTTTCTGTTTTCTTTCTTTCTTCTTTTCTTTCTTTTTAATTTCTTTCTTTCTTTCCTACGTTCTTTCTTCTTCTTTTTTCTTTCTTTCTTTCTTTTTAATTTCTTTCTTTCTTTCTTTCTTCTTTCTTTCTTTCTTTCTTTTTCTTTTCTTTCTTTCTTTCTTTCTTTCTTTTTCTTTCTTTCTTCTTTCTTCTTTTAATTTCTTTCTTTCTTTCTTTCTTTCTTTTCTACGTTCTTTCTTTCTTTCTTTTTTCTTTCTTTCTTCTTTCCTTCTTTCCTACGTTCTTTCTTTCTTTCTTTCTTCTTTCTATCTTTCTTTCCTTCTTTCTTTTTTCTTTCTTTCTTTCTTCTTTCAATTTCTTCTTCTTTCTTTCTTTCTTTCCTACGTTCTTTCTTTCTTTCTTTTTTCTTTCTTCTTTCTTTCCTACTTCCTTCTTTCTTTCTTTCTTCTTTTTTTCTTTCTTTCTTTCTTTAATTGCTTTCTTTCTTTCTTTCTTTCTTTCTTTCTTCTTTTTTTCTTTTACTTTCTTTCTTTTAATTTATTTCTTTTTCTTCTTTCTTCTTTCTTTCTTCTTTTCTTTCTTCCTTTCTTTCTTCTTCTTTCTTTCTTTCTTTCTTTTCTTTCTTTCTTTCTTTTTCTTTCTTTCTTCTTTTTTAATTTCTTTCTTTTTTCTTTCTTCTTTCATTCTTTTCTTTCTTTCTTTTCTTTCTTTCTTTCTTTCTTTCTTTCTTTCTTTCTTCTTTCTTTTTTCTTTCTTTCTTTCTTTCTTTTTCTTTCTTCTTTTTCTTTCTTTCTTTCTTTCTTTCTTTCTTTCTTTCTTCTTTCTTCTTTCTTTTTCTTTCTTTCTTTCTTTCTTTAGTTCTTCTTCTTTTCTTTCTTTCTTTCTTTCTATTTTCTTTCTTTCTTCTTTCTTTTAATTCTTCTTTCTTTCTTCTTTCTTTCTTCTTTCTTTCTTTCTTCTTCCTACGTTCCTTCTTTCCTTTCTTTTTCTTTCTTTCTTTCATTCTTTCTTTCCTACGTTCTTTCTGTCTTCTTTGTCTTCTTTCTTTCTACTTCTTTCTTCTTTCTTTTTTCTTTCTTTCTTTCTTTCTTCTTTCTTTCTTTCTTTCTTTTCTTTCTTTCTTTCTTTCTTTTTCTTTCTTTCTACTTTTCTTCTTTCTTTCTTTCTTTTTTCTTTCTTTCTTTCTTTCTCTTTCTTTCTTTCTTTCTTCTTTCTTTCTTTCTTTCTTCTTTTCTTTCTTTCTTTCTTTTTTCTTTCTTTCCTACGTTTTTCTTTCTTCTTTCTTTCTTTTTTCTTTCTTCTTTCTTTCTTCTTCTTTCTTTCTTTCTTTCTTTCCTTTTCTTTCTTTCTTTCTTTCTTTCCTTTTATTTCTTTCTTTCTTTCTTTCTTTCCTACGTTCTTTCTTTCTTTCTTTTTAATTTTCTTTCTTTCTTTCTTTCTTTTTTCTTTCTTTCTTTCTTTCTTTTTTTCTTTCTTTCTTTCTTTTTAATTAATCTCTTTTTCTTTCTTTCTTTCATTTTAATTTCTTTCTTTCTTTCTTTCTTTCTTTCTTCTTTCTTTCCTACGTTCTTTCTTTCTTTCTTCTTTTCTTTCTTTCTTTCTTTCTTTTTCTTTCTTTCTTTCTTTCTTTCTTTCTTTCTTTCTTCTTTCTTTTTCTTTCTTTCTTTTTCTTTCTTTCTTTCTTTCTTTCTTTCTTTCTTTCTGTTTTCTTTCTTTCTTTTTCTTTCTTTTAATTATTTCTTTCTTTCTTTCCTACGTTCTTTCTTTCTTCTTTTTTCTTTCTTTCTTTCTTTTTATTTCTTTCTTTCTTTCTTTCTTTCTTCTTTCTTTCTTTCTTTCTTTCTTTCTTTTTCTTTCTTTCTTTCTTCTTTCTTTTTAATTTCTTTCTTTCTTTCTTTCTTTCTTTCCTACGTTCTTTCTTTCTTCTTTTTCTTTCTTTTTTTTAATTTCATTCTTTCTTTCTTTTTTCTTTCTTCCTTCCTTTCTTCTTTCTTTCTTTCTTTCTTTCTTTCTTTCTTTCTTTTTTCTTTCTTTCGTTCTTTATTTTAATTTCTTTCTTTCTTTCTTTCTTTCTTTCTTTCTTTCTTTCTTTTTTCTTTCTTTCTTTCTTTCTTTATTTTAATTTCTTTCTTTCTTTCTTCTTTTTCTTCTTTCTTTATTTTTCTTTTTTTCTTTCTTTCTTT
>JAVLUU010001089.1:0-46290 GCA_032206185.1 Columba guinea | reverse complement strand
CCAGTGGGGGTCCCTGCCCGGACGCCTGGGTCCCCGCACAGGACACCCCTACGAAGGGGGAGGGGCACCCAAACTCCTGGATCCCCCCCTTAGTGAATCCCCCTGAACTCCTGGGTCCTTCCCAGACTCCTGGGTCCCCTGAACTCCTGGGTGCCCCCGGACTCCTGGGTCCCCCGGACGCCTGGGTCCCCCGGACGCCTGGGTCCCCGCACCTCCAGCCAGGACACCACGGTGGGCCCATCCCAGGCGGCGAAGGGCAGCCCCTGGCGACACGCCTCCTCCAGCAGCTCGTGCCTGGGGGGCAGCGGGGAGTGAGACCCCACCCCCGGGCACCCCCGGACCCCCCCGGGCACCCCCCAGACCCCCCCGAACCCCAACCCCACCCCGAGACCCCCCCTGATCCCCCCTGCATCCAGAGCCCCCAACCCCCCCTGCCCTCTCCTGCCCCCCCCATCCTCTCCAACGCCCCCCCAGACCCCCCCCGGACCTCTCCCAGACCCCGCCCCCCCCCAGAATATCCCAGGACCCCCCAACCCCCCCGGCTCCCCCCAGCCCCCCAACCTCCCGACCCCCCGTCCCCAATTTGGGGGACCCCCCCCCTCACTTTTTCTTGCTCCGCCGGTCCTTGTCCACCCCCCCCCGGCAGTTTGGCCAGGCCCCAGCGCCTCGGGGGGGGGGCAGCTCCTCTGAGGGGGTCCCGGCTGGGGGGGGGCACACGGTGAGACACCCCCCCAAAAAAAAGAGACCCTCCCCCCCCACCCCGCACACAAGCCGGGGGTGGGGGGCACCCGGACGCCTGGGTCCCCTTTAAAGGGGGAGCACTGGGCAGACACTCGGGTCCCTTTTTGGGGTGGGGGCACCCGGACGCCTGGGCCCCCTTTAAAGGGGGAGCACTGGGCAGACACTTGGGTCCCTTTTTGGGGTGGGGGCACCCGGACGCCTGAGTCCCCCTTTAAAGGGGGGAGCACTGGGCAGACACCCGGGGTCCCTTTTGGGGGTGCGGGCACCCGGACGCCTGGGTCCCCTTTTCGGGGAGGGGTCCGTGGGGAAGGGGGGCTACCCGGACGCCTGGGTCCCTTTTGGGGGGGGGTCTCACCCAGGGGGGGCCCGTCCCGCGTGGGGGGCCCTGGCCGCCCCTTCTCCCTCTTGCCGAACAGGCGCCCGATGGACGATTTGATGCTTTTCTTCTTGGGGGGGGGGGCGGTTTGTGCAAGGGGTCGGGGGGGGCCCCGGGGGCCCCTCGGGGACCAGCCTGGGGAGGGGAAGTATTGGGGGGGGGGGGTGTCACCCCTTGGGGATTCCCCATAACCCCCCCCAGGCTCCAAATGCCCCCCACCCAGAGACCTCCCCCATGGGCATCCCGGGACCCCCCCCGCACCCCAATACCACCCAGAGACCCCCCCCAGGGACCCCAGGACCCCCCAGAGACCCCCCAGGGACCCCCAATAACCCCCCGAGAGAACCCCCAGGATCCCCCCGCCCCCCAAGAACCCCCCAGGGACCCCAGGACCCCCCAGAGACCCCCCAGAGACCCCAGTAACCCCCCCAGAGAACCCCCAGGACCACCCCCCCGCCCCCCCAAGAACCCCCCAGGGAGCCCCAATATCCCCCATTAACCCCCCTCGCACCCCAAAACCCCCCAGAGAGCCCCCAGAACCCCCCAGGAACCCCGATATTCCCCCAGCCCCAAACTCACCCCGCCCGGGGGTCTCTTGCCTCCTCCACGGGGGGGCCCCCCCGCTCCATTCGGGGTGCTCGGGGGGGTCCTGGGGGGGTCCCCAGGCCCCTCCCCCCACCCGCAGCTCCTCCTTGGGCACGTGGTTCTGGGGGGGGGGAGGGGGAGGTAATTTGGGGGGGGGACAAACACTGTAATTTTGGGGGTCCCAGAAACACCCCCGTATTCTGGTCGCCCCCCCACCCATTTTGGATTCACAATCACTTGGGGGATTCTCCATAATTTTGGGGGGTTCCAATCATTTGGGGGGGGGGGTGTGCGTCCCCCCCCCCTTTGGTGGGTCCCCCAATCATCGGAGGGTGCTCCATCCATTTTAGGGGGTCCCCATCATTTGGGGGGGAGGGGGGGCTCCCATCATTTCGAGGGGGTCCCCAACCATTTGGAGAGGTTGCCATCATTTGGAGGGTCCCCCTCCATTTTTGGGGGTCCCCCTGTATTTGGGGGGGGGGGGGGTCTCACCTCGCGGGCGGGGCTGGGCGGGGCCGGGCGGGGGGTGGAGCGGCCGCTGCTGGGGGGGGGAGGGGCTGGCCAGGGAGGGGGGCAGGGAGGGGCTGCCCCCCCCGCCCCCCCCGGTACCCCGCCCCCGGGGGGTTCCCCTCCACAGCGCCCCCCCCCGACCCGGCTCTCCAGCTCCTCCGCCCGCAGCTCCGTGCACTCCTTCTCCTCCTGGATCAGCCTGGGGGGCAAGAGGGGGGGTCGGGGGGGGGCCCCAAAACGTGGGGCCCAGGTCTGGGGGTCCCTGGAATTTGGGCCCCCCCCATTGATCTCGTTGATGCCTCCAGCTGCACCACCAGTGTCCGTGTGTCCTAAGGGGGGGTTGGGGTCCCTGGGGGGGGTCCCGGGTTTGGGGTCCCCCGGGGGTGTTTTGGGGTCCCCATAGTGTCTCGGGTTCAGGGTTCCCAGGGGTGTTTTGGGGTCCCCATAGGGTCCTGGGTTTGGGGTCCCGGGTTTGGGGTCCCCAGGGGGTGTTTTGGGCTCCCCATAGGGTCCCAGGTTTGGGGTCCCCGGGGGTATTTTGGGTCCCCAGGTGGTCCCGGGTTCGGGGGTCCCCAGGGGTGTTTCGGGGTCCCCATAGGGTCCCGGGTTTGGGGTCCCCGGGGGTGTTTTTGGGGGTCCCCATAGGGTCCCGGGTATGGGGTCCCGGGTTTGGGGTCCTTGGGACTGTTTTGGGGTCCCCCATAGGGTCCTAGGTATGGGGTCCCCGGGTTTGGGGTCCTTGGGAGTGTTTTGGGGTCCCCATAGGGTCCCGGGTTCGGGGTCCCCGGGGGTGTTTTGGAGTCCCCAGGGGCTCCCGGGTTCGGGGGTCCCGGGTTCGGGGTCCTGGGTTCGGGGTCCCCCGCGGGTGTTTCGGGGTCCCCAGGGGGTCCCAGGTTTGGGGGTCCCGGGTTCGGGGTCCCCCAGGGGTGTTTCGGGGTCCCGGGTTCAGGGTCCCCGCGGGTGTTTCGGGGTCCCCAGGGGGTCCCAGGTTCGGGGTCCCGGGTTCGGGGTCCCCAGGGGTGTTTCGGGGTCCCGGGTTCAGGGTCCCCGCGGGTGTTTCGGGGTCCCCAGGGGGTCCCGGGTTCGGGGTCCCCAGGGGTGTTTCGGGGTTCCGGGTTCAGGGTCCCCGCGGGTGTTTCGGGGGGTCCCAGGTTCGGGGTCCCGGGTTCGGGGTCCCCAGGGGTGTTTTGGGGTCCCGGGGTTCGGGGTCCCTGGGGGGTGTTTCGGGGTCCCCGGGGCTGTTTCGGGGGGCCGGGGTCCCTGCGTCTCGGGGCGCGCACTTGATCTCCTTGTTGATGGCCTCCAGCTGCTCCTGCAGCAGCACCGCCAGCGTCTGTACGTCCGTCTGGCCGGGGGGGGACAGCGGCTCCCCCGCCCCCCCGCCCCCCCCCGGCCCCTCCCCCCGCTCCTCGTCAGAGCCCTCGGGGGGGAGGGGCGGCCCGCCCAGTCCCCGCCCTGGGGGGAGGGGGGGGGGGGGGGGGATGAGGATGAGGATGAGGATGAGGATGAGGATGAGGATGAGGATGGGATGGGGGATGATGAGGATGAGGATGAGGATGAGGATGAGGATGAGGATGAGGATGGGGATGATGAGGATGAGGATGAGGATGAGGATGAGGATGAGGATGAGGATGAGGATGAGGATGAGGATGGGGATGGGGATGATGAGGATGAGGATGAGGATGAGGATGAGGATGAGGATGAGGATGGAGATGGGATGAGGATGATGAGGATGAGGATGAGGATGAGGATGGAATGGGGATGATGAGGATGAGGATGAGGATGGGATGAAGGTGAGGAAGAGGAAGAAGATGGTGAAGATGAAGATGGGGGTGAAGATGAGGAAGAGGATGAAGATGAGGAAGATGAAGATGAAGATGAAGATGGACAAGAAGGTGGAGAAGATGAAGATTGAAGAAGATTATGAAGATGAAGATGAAGATGAAGATGGACGTGAAGACGAGAAAGATGATGCCGATGAGGAAGATGAAGATGATGAAGATGAAGATGATGATGAAGATGAAGATGAAGATGAAGATTGAAGAAGATAAGATGAAGACGAAAACGAAGATTGAAGATGATAATGAAGATGAAGATGAAGATGATGAAGATTGAAAAAGATAAGATGAAGACGAAAACGAAGATTGAAGATGATAATGAAGATGAAGATGAAGATGAAGATTGAAGAAGATAAGATTAAGATGAAGATGAAGATGATGATGAAGGTGAAGATTGAAGATGAAGATGAAGATAAAGAAGATTGAAGATGAAGATGAAGATGAAGATGAAGATGAAGATGATGATGAAGACGGACGTGAAGACGAGGAAGACGATGCCGATGAGGAAGATGAAGATGAAGGTGGAGATGATGAGGAAGAAGATGACGAGGATGGAGATGGGGAGGAAGAGGAAGAGGAAGAGGAAGAGGAAGAGGAAGAGGAAGAGGAAGAGGAAGAAGATGAGGAGGAGGAAGGAGCAGATTAAGAGCCCCCCCATCCCCTCCCTGACCCCCCAAAATCCCCAAACCCCCCTAGCCCCTCCCTGACCCCCCCAAAATCCCCCCAAAAGCCCCACCCCCAAATCCCCTCCAGATGTTCCCAACCCCCCCAAAACCCCCCAACCCCCCCAGCCCCAACATTCCCCAACCCCCCCCCACATCCCCCCACCCCCCCAGCTCCCCAAATTCCCCCCCAAATCCCCCACCCCCCTTCCAGCCCCCCCACCCCTTCCTGACCCCCCCAAACCCCCAACCCCCGCCCTGACCCCCCCCGCCCCCCACCTTCGCCTCCTCTTTCGGGGGGGGCCCATCGGGCCTTGCGGGCCCTGCGGGGGGGGGGCGCACCGTAGGGGTCCAGGGGGGCGCCCCCCCCGGGACTCTGGGGGTACCGCAGCTCCAGGGCGCTGCCGGAAGGGACCTGGGGGGCCGGGGGGGGCACGTGGGGGTGCGACCCCCCCAGACCCCCAGACACACGTTAGGGGGGGCTGGGGGTCATTGGGGGGGTCTGGGGGGTCTTTAGGTAATTAGGGGATAATTGGGAGGGTCCTGTGGTAATTGGGGGGGGTCTGGGGGGTCCGGGGATAATTAATGGGGAACTCCCAGGAAGGGCTCCCAGGAAGGGGTTTGGGTTTTTTTGGGGGGGATCCAGGGGAGGTTTGGGGGGGAGTTTTGGGGGGGTCCTGGAGGGAATTGGGGGGAAGTTTTGGGGGGTCCTGGAGGGGCTTGGGGGGGTTTTGGGGGGAATTGGGGGGGGGGCAGTTTTGGGGGGGTCCTGGGGGGGCTTGGGGGGGTTTTGGGGGGAATTGGGGGGGCAGTTTTGGGGGGTCCTGGGGGGGGCTTGGGGGGGTTTTGGGGGGAATGGGGGGGGCAGCTTTGGGGGGTCCTGGGGGGAATTGGGGGGGTTTTGGGGGAAATTGGGGGGAAGTTTTGGGGGGTCCTGGAGGGGCTTGGGGGGGGGGTTTGGGGGGAATTGGGGGGGGCACTTTTGCGGGGTCCTGGGGGGGCTTGGGGGGGTTCTCAAGGGAATTGGGGGGGGCAGTTTTGGGGGGTCCTGGGGGGAATTGGGGGGGTTTTGGGGGGGTCCTGGGGGAGCTTGAGGGGGTTTTGGGGGGAACTCGGGGTCAGTTTTGGGGGGGTCCTGGGGGGGTACCTGGAGTAGGTGGAGCTGGGCCGGCCCCGCAGCTGCTCGAGCTCCAGCTGCATCCGCTCCATCTCCGCCAGCAGCTGCTCTGGGGGGCCGGGGGCGTGTTGGGGAGGGGGAGTCAATGCTGGGAACCCCCCCCGACCCCCCAGGCCCCCCCGACCCCCCGACCTTGTTGAGCAGCAGCTCATCCTGCAGCTTCTTCATGTTGGCGATTTCTTCGCTCAGCGAGTTCTGCAGGTTGGGGTGGGGGGGGGACCCCCAAAATAATTCACAGATGTCCCCCCAGATGCCCAAGACCCCCCCCAGACCCCCCCCCACCTTCTCCAGGACCCCCCCCCCAGGCTTCCCCAAAGCCCCTAAGACCCCCCATTCTCCTCCAGAGCCCCAGTCTGCAGCTCGAGCTGCAGCTGCTCGTCGGACCCCCCAGGACCCGCAACCCCCCCAAACCCGCCACCCCCCCCAGAGCGCCCTGTGACCCCCAAAGCCCCAGGAGCCCCCACCTTCTCCTCCAGGGCCCCCATCCTCTCCTTGAGGTGCAGCTGCAGCCGCTCGTTGGACTCGCACAGCAGCCGATCCACGGTCTCCGAGAGCCGCTTGTTGTGCTCGTCGTTCATCTTCTCCCGCTGCCGGGCCTGGGGGGACCCCAGATTCGGGGGGGGGGGGTCCCCAAGATCGGGGGGGTCCCCAAGATTGGGGGGGTTGCCCCCAAAGTCTCACCCGCTGCAGCTCCTGGTTCTTCTCCTGCAGTTGCGCCTCGAGCTGCCGGAGCCGCTCCTCGAAGTTCCCGTGGCGCTCCTCGGCCTGGGGAGGGGACGGGACACGGGGACACGGGGACAGGGGGACGGGGGGACATGGGGACAGGGGGAGACATGGGGACAGGGAGACATGAGGACATGGGGACATGGGGCAGGGGGACGGGGACACGGGGACACGGGGACGGGGGGACGGGGGGGATGGGGGGACAGGGTGGGACATGGGGATATGGGGACAGGGGGACAGGGGGACAGGGGCGACATGGGGACATGGGGACGGGGGGACGGGGGGACGGGGGGACGGGGACAGGGGGACATGGAGGGACATAGGGACATGGGGGCATGGGGGTATGGCAACAGGGGGACAGGGGGACATGGGGACATGGGGACAGGGGGACATGGGGGGACAGGGGGACATGGGGACAGGGGGACATGGGGGGACATGGGGGGACAGGGGGGACATGGGGACATCATGGGGATATGGGAACATGGGGATGGGGGGGGTCATAGGGACCCATGAGGGCTGGACACCTCCTCTGTATCTCCCAGATCTGCACCCCCAAGCCCCCCAGGACCCCCCCAGGACTCCAAGAAGCCCCCAGACCCCCCCAGAGCCCCTCAAGAACCAACCGGGACCCCCCCAAGAACCCACAAGGACCTACCAGAACCTCCTGAGGACCCACCAGAACCACCCCCAGAACCCCCAAAACCCCCCAAGAACTGCCCAGAACACCCCCAGCACCCCCCAGGTTGTCCCCCCACCTTGGTGAGCGCCGCCACCCTCTGCGCCAGCTGCGCCTCGATCTCGGGGAGGGTCTCGGCCTTTTGGAGGGTCTGCTGGAGCTTGGCCTTGGCATCCTCCAGCCACTCCTGCAGCTGCCGGCCCTTCTCCTCGCTCTGGGGACGGGGACAGCGCCGTGGGGCGGGGGGACACGGCCGTGGGGTGAGGGACACGGCCATGGGGTGGACACACGGCCATGGGGGTGAGAGACACGGCCATGGGATGAGGGACACAGCCGTGGGGCGAGGGACACGGCCATGGGGGTGAGGGACACGGCCGTGGGGCGAGGGACACGGCCATGGGGTGGACACACGGCCATGGGGTGAGGGGACACGGCCATGGGGTGAGTGACACAGCAGTGGGGTGTCCCCGTTGGGCTCCCAGGGGTGTCCCCATTGGGGTGTCCCCACTGGGCTCCCAGGGGGGGTCCCCTGTTGGGGTGTCCCCGTTGGGCTCCCAGGGGTGTCCCATTGGTGTCCCCCATGGGTCAGGCTGGGTGTCCCTTGGGGTCCCCGTTGGGTGTCCCTTGGTGTCCCCGTTGGGCCAGGCTGGGTGTCCCCTGGTTGTCCCCGTTGGGTGTCCCTTGGGGTCCCCGTTGGGTGTCCCCTGGTTGTCCCCGTTGGGTGTCCCTGGGGTCCGGCGGGCGGCCGTCACCTGGCGGTACAGCGAGTCCTTGCTGGCCAGCTCGTTCTCCAGCCGGTCGTTGGCGTCGTGCAGGGACGTGGCCTCGCGCTGCGCGCTCAGGTAGCGCCGCTCCAGCGTGGTGATGCGCTCCTCCATGTCCTCGCGCTGCGCCAGCGCCTGCGCCGGGGACAGCGGCACGGGGGACGGGGGACGGGGGACGGGGGACGGGGGACAGGGGGACATGGGACAGGGGGACAGGGGGACAGGGGGACATGGGGACAGGGGGACAGGGGGACATGGGGACAGGGGGATGGGGGACAGGGGGACATGGGGACAGGAGGACATGGGGACAGGCGGGACATGGGGACAGGGGGACGGGGGGACAGGGGGACAGCGGGACGGGGGACAGGGGGACAGGGGGACAGGGGGACAGGGGACAGGGGGGACAGCGGGACAGGGGGACAGCGGGACGGGGGACAGGGGGACAGGGGACAGGGGGACAGGGGGACAGCGGGACGGGGGACAGGGGGACAGGGGACAGGGGGACAGCAGGACAGGGGGACAGGGGGGACAGGGGACAGGGGGACAGCGGGACGGGGGACAGGGGGTACAGGGGACAGGGGGACAGCGGGACGGGGACAGGGGGGACAGGGGGACAGGGGACAGGGGGGACAGCGGGACAGGGGGACAGCGGGACGGGGGACAGGGGGACAGGGGACAGGGGGACAGCGGGACGGGGGACAGGGGGACAGGGGACAGGGGGACGGGGGACAGGGGGACAGCGGGACGGGGGACAGGGGGACAGGGGGACAGGGGGACAGGGGACAGGGGGACAGCGGGACGGGGGACAGGGGGACAGGGGACAGGGGGACAGGGGGGACAGGGGGACAGCGGGACGGGGGACAGGGGGACAGGGGACAGGGGGACAGCAGGGAGGGGGATGGGGACGATGGGGAGGGGGATGGGGACAGGGACATCATGGGGACAGGGATGGGCCCCCGTTTGGGGCTGTTCCTCCAGCCTGGCCTTGCTCCCCCCAGGCCGGGCCTGCTCCCTCCATTCGGGGCTTTGTGCCCTATTTCTGGGGCACCCCCTGCCATGTGTCCCCCATTCTGGGGTGCCCCCCCCCCGCCCCTGTGTCCCCACTCTGGGGTGCCCCTTGCCCTGTGTCCCCATTCTGGGGCACCCCCCGCCCTGTGTCCCCACTCTGGGGTGCCCCATGCCCTGTGTCCCCATTTCTGGGACCCCCCCTCGCCCAGTGTCCCCATTCTGGGGTGCCCCGTGCCCTGTGTCCCCATTCTGGGGCACCCCCCGCCCTGTGTCCCCACTCTGGGGCACCCCCCGCCCTGTGTCCCCATTTCTGGGACCCCCCCTGCCCAGTGTCCCCATTCTGGGACCCCCCGTCCAGTGTCCCCATTCTGGGGTGCCCCTCGCTGCCCCGTGTCCCCATTTCTGGGGCACCCCCCCACCCTGTGTCCCCATTCTGGGGTGCCCCGTGCCCTGGTGTCCCCATTCCGGGGTGCCCCCCCGCTGCCCTGTGTCCCCATTCTGGGGTACCCCCCTGCCCCTGCGTCCCCACTCTGGGGGCTCCCCCCCCTTGCCAGTGTCCCCCATTCTGGGACCCCCCCGCCCAGTGTCCCCATTCTGGGGCGCCCCCCCGCCCTGTGTCCCCATTCTGGGACCCCCCCGTCCAGTGTCCCCATTTCTGGGACCCCCCCGCCCTGTGTCCCCATTCTGGGACCCCCCGCCCTGTGTCCCCATTCTGGGGCGCCCCCCGCCCTGTGTCCCCATTCTGGGACCCCCCGTCCAGTGTCCCCATTTCTGGGACCCCCCCCGTCCAGTGTCCCCATTCTGGGGACCCCCCGCCCTGTGTCCCCATTCTGGGGCGCCCCCTGCCCTGTGCCCCCATTTCGGGGCGTACCTCGCGCAGGTCGCGCTGCAGCTTGGCGCCGCTCTCCTGTGCGCGCTGCAGCTCGCGCTGCGCGGCCGCCGCCTCGTCCTGCAGGCGGCCCAGCTGGCGGCTCATGGCGGCCGCGCGCTCCCGCTGCTGCGCGGCCACGGCGCGCTGCCGCCACAGCGACGCCTCCAGCTCCGCCTCGCGCCGACGGGCCTCGGGCGTGCCCTGCGGACACGGCGCGGCCTCGACCTCGACCTCTGCCTCGACCTTGACCTCTGGGCCCGACCTTGACCTCTGAGTGCGACCTTGACCTCTGCGACCTTGACCTCTGGGCTCGACCTTGACCTCTGAGCGCAACATTGACCTCTGACCTTCACCTTGACCTCTGAGCTCGACCTTGACCTCTGAGCTTCACATTGACCTCTGAGCTTCACCTTGACCTCTGGGCTCAACCTTGACCTCTGAGTGTGACCTTGACCTCTGGGCCCGACCTTGACCTCTGAGCGTGACCTTGACCTCTGGGCTCGGCCTTGACCTCTGACCTTCACCTTGACCTCTCAGCCCAACCCCACCTCCCCTCCCCAGCCCCCGGTCCCGTGGATCTCACGGGCTGCTTGGATGGGGGCATGTGACCCCTGACCCTTGACCCCTGATATCCAACCTCTGCCCTTGACAACCAACCCGTGACCTTGACCTCTGACCCCACCCCCCCGTCCCCGTGACCCCTGACCCCTGGTACCGGGGGTGTCCCCGTCACTGGGCGCGTCCTCCAGGCCGGAGCGTCGGCGGGAAAGCTGCTCCCGCAGGGACAGCGACTGCGGGCGGACGGACAGACGGACGGCGTCACCCCGGGACCCCCGCACACGGGGACACCCGCCCGCCGGTGTCACCCGCACCCCGCGCCACCCACCTCCTGGTTGGACACCTCCAGCTCCTCCTCCAGGACGGCCACTCGCTCCAGGGCCACGCGCAGCCGCTCCCGCACCTGCTGGGGACATCGGGGTGACCGCAGCCACCGGCACCCGCGGGTGCCCCTGGGACCCCCCCACATTGGCCAACGAGCCCTTGGGGGACCACCAGGTTCCCCAGAGCCTGGGGACCTCCTGGATTGTCCCCAGAGCCACCTGGGTCACCCCAACACCTCCTGGTGTCCCCAGCCCTGCCCCCCGTGTCCCACAGGTCACCCCCAAAGCCACACGAGACCCTGGAGACACCCCCAGGGGCCACCAGGTGCTAGAGGTCCCCCCAAACCCACCTGAGACACCCCCGGTTGCCACCGGGGTCCCCCCAGAAGCCACCTGAGAGCCCTGAGACACCCCTGGTTGCCAGCAGGTGCCACCAGAAGCCACCTGAGAGCCCTGAGACACCCCTGGTTGCCACCGGGTCCCCCCAGAAGCCACCCTGAGACCCTTGGGCCACCCTTGGGGACCAGGAGGTGCCGCCAGGTCCCACCTTCTCATCCAGGGCCTTGTGGTGCTCGAACAGGGACTTGAGGGCCTTGAGCACCTCGACCTCGGAGGAGACGCCGGCCGGGGACTGCGCCTGGCGCTTGACCACCGTCATCCGCAGGGAGCGCTCGTGGCGCGACACCAGGCACTCCAGGTGCTCCAGCAGCAGCTGCGGACACGGGGACACCATGGGGACACCATGGGGACATCATGGGGACACCATGGGGACATCATGGGGACATCATGGGGACATCATGGGGACATCATGGGGATGTGGGGACACCGGGCACTCCAGGTGCTCCAGCAGCAGCTGTGGACACGGGGTCATAGTGCCAGGTGGAAGGTGACAGTGACAGTGCTGGTGACAGTGCTGGTGACAGCGCCAGGTGACAGTGCGGGTGACAGTGCTGGTGACAGTGCTGGTGACAGTGCCAGGTGACAGTGCGGGTGACAGTGCGGGTGACAGTGCTGGTGACAGCGCCAGGTGACAGTGCGGGTGACAGTGCTGGTGACAGTGACGGTGACAGCACCAGGTGACAGTGCTGGGGTGACAGTGCGGGTGACAGTGCTGGTGACAGCATCAGGTGACAGTGCGGGTGACAGTGCCAGGTGACAGTGCTGGTGACAGTGCGGGTGACAGTGCGAGTGACAGCACCAGGTGACAGCACCAGGTGACAGTGCGGGTGACAGTGCTGGTGACAGCGCCAGGTGACAGTGCGGGTGACAGTGCTGGTGACAGTGCTGGTGACAGTGCCAGGTGACAGTGCGGGTGACAGTGCGGGTGACAGTGCTGGTGACAGCGCCAGGTGACAGTGCTGGTGACAGTGCCGGTGACAGCACCAGGTGACAGTGCTGGTGACAGCATCAGGTGACAGTGCGGGTGACAGTGCGAGTGACAGCACCAGGTGACAGTGCGGGTGACAGTGCGGGTGACAGTGCTGGTGGCAGTGCGGGTGACAGCACCAGGTGACAGTGCCAGGTGACAGTGCTGGTGATAGGACCAGGTGACAGTGTGGGTGACAGTGCTGGTGACAGTGCAGGTGACAGTGCGGGTGACAGTGCTGGTGATAGGACCAGGTGACAGTGCTGGTGACAGTGCTGGTGACAGTGCAGGTGACAGTGCGGGTGACAGTGGTGGTGATAGGACCAGGTGACACTGTGGGTGACAGTGCTGGTGACAGTGCAGGTGACAGTGCGGGTGACAGTACTGGTGACAGCACCAGGTGACAGTGCGGGTGACAGTTCTGGTGACAGTGCAGGTGACAGTGCGGGTGACAGTGCGGGTGACAGTGCTGGTGACAGCACCAGGTGACAGTGCGGGTGACAGTGCTGGTGACAGTGCTGGTGACAGTGCCAGGTGACAGTGCTGGTGACAGCACCAGGTGACAGTGTGGGTGACAGTGCTGGTGACAGTGCTGGTGACAGCACCAGGTGACAGTGCGGGTGACAGCGCCAGGTGACAGTGAGGGTGACAATGCTGGTGACAGTGCTGGTGACAGCACCAGGTGACAGTGTGGGTGACAGTGCTGGTGACAGTGAGGGTGACAGTGCGGGTGACAGCACCAGGTGACAGTGCGGGTGACAGTGCCAGGTGACAGTGCCAGGTGACAGTGCTGGTGACAGCATCAGGTGACAGTGCGGGTGACAGTGCGGGTGACAGTGCGGGTGACAGTGCTGGTGACAGTGCAGGTGACAGTGTGGGTGACAGCACCAGGTGACAGTGCTCGTGATAGGACCAGGTGACAGTGCGGGTGACAGTGCTGGTGACAGTGCTGGTGACAGCATCAGGTGACAGTGCGGGTGACAGTGCTGGTGACAGTGCTGGTGACAGTGCAGGTGACAGTGCGGGTGACAGTGCTGGTGACAGTGCCGGTGACAGTGCTGGTGACAGTGCTGGTGACAGTGTGGGTGACAGCACCAGGTGACAGTGCTCGTGATAGGACCAGGTGACAGTGCGGGTGACAGTGCTGGTGACAGTGCTGGTGACAGCATCAGGTGACAGTGCGGGTGACAGTGCTGGTGACAGTGCTGGTGACAGTGCAGGTGACAGTGCGGGTGACACTGCTGGTGACAGTGCGGGTGACAGTGCTGGTGACAGCACCAGGTGACAGTGCGGGTGACAGTGCTGGTGACAGTGCTGGTGACAGTGCAGGTGACAGTGCGGGTGACAGTGCTGGTGACAGTGCCGGTGACAGTGCTGGTGACAGTGCTGGTGACAGTGCTGGTGACAGCACCAGGTGACAGTGTGGGTGACAGTGCTGGTGACAGTGCTGGTGACAGCACCAGGTGACAGTGCGGGTGACAGTGCGGGTGACAGCGCCAGGTGACAGTGCGGGTGACAGTGAGGGTGACAATGCTGGTGACAGTGCTGGTGACAGCACCAGGTGACAGTGTGGGTGACAGTGCTGGTGACAGTGAGGGTGACAGTGCTGGTGACAGCATCAGGTGACAGTGCGGGTGACAGTGCGGGTGACAGTGCTGGTGACAGTGCTGGCGACAGTGTGGGTGACAGCACCAGGTGACAGTGCCAGGTGACAGTGCTCGTGATAGGACCAGGTGACAGTGCGGGTGACAGTGCTGGTGACAGTGCTGGTGACAGTGCAGGTGACAGTGCGGGTGACACTGCTGGTGACAGTGCTGGTGACAGTGCTGGTGACAGTGCTGGTGACAACACCAGGTGACAGTGCGGGTGACAGTGCTGGTGACAGTGCAGGTGACAGTGCCAGGTGACAGTGCTGGTGACAGTGCTGGTGACAGTGCCGGTGACAGTGCTGGTGACAGTGCTGGTGACAGTGCTGGTGACAGCACCAGCTGACAGTGTGGGTGACAGTGCTGGTGACAGTGCTGGTGACAGTGCAGGTGACAGTGCGGGTGACAGTGCTGGTGACAGTGCCGGTGACAGTGCTGGTGACAGTGCTGGTGACAGTGCTGGTGACAGCACCAGGTGACAGTGTGGGTGACAGTGCTGGTGACAGTGCTGGTGACAGCACCAGGTGACAGTGCGGGGTGACAGCGTCAGGTGACAGTGCGGGTGACAGTGAGGGTGACAATGCTGGTGACAGTGCTGGTGACAGCACCAGGTGACAGTGTGGGTGACAGTGGTGGTGACAGTGAGGGTGACAGTGCGGGTGACAGCACCAGGTGACAGTGCGGGTGACAGTGCCAGGTGACAGTGCCAGGTGACAGTGCTGGTGACAGCACCAGGTGACAGTGCGGGTGACAGTGCGGGTGACAGCGCCAGGTGACAGTGTGGGTGACAGTGCGGGTGACAGTGCCGGTGCTCCGTGTGCTCACCCGCGTGTTGTTGCGCTCGGCCTTCAGCTCCGCGATCTCCTCCTCGCGCTCCAGCAGCTGCTCCCGGCACAGGTTCAGCTCCTTGGTCAGCGCCGCCAGCTCCTGGGGACACCGGGGACAGTGGGGACACCGGGGACATCAGGGGACAGCGGGGACAGCAGGGACAGCGGGGAACAGCGGGTACAGTGGGGACATCAGGGGACAGCGGGGACAGCGGGGACACATGGGACCCACCCACACCCGCCATGCCCCTTAGGCCCCGCCCCCAGCCAAGCCACGCCCCCCTCCTTAAAGCTCCCATCCCTTTAACCCCACCCACCCACCCCTCCCCCCTCAAGCCCCACACCCTCAAGTCCTTCCCCTCAGGCCCCACCCCCTTAGGCCCCACCCGTCATGCCCTGCCCTCTTATGCCCCACCCAACTAAGCCACGCCCCCTGACCTTCCCACACCCATCTCCTTAACCCCGCCCACCCCACGCCCCTCCCCATCCCTTCTCCAACCCCACCCTCTCAAGCCCCACCCCCTCAAGCCCTGGCCATTAGGCCACGCCCCAACCAAGCCACGCCTTAACGCCTCCCTACTCCTTCACCTTAACCCCACCACCCCCCAGGCCCCGCCCCGCCAGGCCCCGCCCCGCCAGGCCCCGCCCACCTGGGGCAGGGCGCTGGCCAGCTGGCGCTGCAGCGAGTCCTTCTCGTGCGCCAGGTCGCGCAGGCGCAGCTGCGCCGTGGCCAGCCCCTCCTGCGTGTCCCGCAGCGTCTCCAGCAGCCGCTCGCGCTCCCGCAGCATCTGCACCATCAGCTGCTCCAGCCCCGGCTCCTCGGGGGCGCCCGAGCCGCGCCGCGCGTCCTCGCTGATGGTGGGGAGCACCTCGCACATCATCCTGCCGCCGGGGGGGGCCCGCGGCCCGGCCTGCAACGCGGACGGACAGACGGACAGCTGGACAGCGGGACAGCAGGACAGCAGCGCCTCGCACACCGGCCTGCCCGGCGCTGCAGCCCTGCCTGGAGCCGGGGGCGTGGACATCAGCACATCCTAGAGGACCCTGCCTGCATTCCACCTGCATCCTACCTGCACTCTGCCTGTGTCCTGCCTGCATCTCCTGGACCTCCCAGAGCATCCTGCCTGCACCACAGGATGGACAGGACCTCGTGCATCATCCTGCCTGCGTCCTGTCTGTGTCCTGCCTGCACTCTGCCTGCATCCTGCCTGCACTCTGCCTGCACCACCTGGACCTCCTGGGCCTCCCAGAGCATCCTGCCTGCACCAGGGGACAGACAGGACCTCATGCATCTTCCTGCCTGTGTCCTGCCTGCACCACAGAACGGGCAGCACCTCATGCATCTTCCTGCCTGTGTCCTGCCTGCAGCACGGGACAGACAGGACCTCACACATCTTCCTGCCTGCACCCTGCCTGTGTCTTCCCTGCTCTCTGCCTGCGTCCTGCCTGCGTCCTGCCTGTGTCCTGCCTGCATCCTGCCTGCACTCTGCCTGCATCTCCTGGACCTCCTGGGCCTCCCAGAGCATCCTGCCTGTACCACGGGACAGACAGGACCTCACACATCTTCCTGCCTGCACCCTGCCTGTGTCCTCCCTGCACCCTGCCTGTGTCATGCCTGCACTGTGCCTGCACTCTGCCTGTGTCCTGCCTGCACCTCCCAGAGCATCCTGCCTGCACCATGGCATGGACAGGACCTCATGCATCATCCTGCCTGCGTCCTGCCTGCACTCTGCCTGCGTCCTGCCTGCACTCTGCCTGCACCACCTGGACCTCCCAGAGCATCCTGCCTGCACCACGGGACAGACAGGACCTCTTGCATTATCCTGCCTGTGTCCTGCCTGCACTCTGCCTGCGTCCTGCCTGCGTCCTGCCTGCACTCTGCCTGTGTCCTGCCTGCACTCTGCCTGCACCACCTGGACCTCCTGGGCCTCCCAGAGCATCCTGCCTGCACCAGGGGACAGACAGGACCTCATGCATCATCCTGCCTGCACTCTGCCTGCGTCCTGCCTGCACTCTGCCTGCACCACCTGGACCTCCCAGAGCATCCTGCCTGCAGCACGGGACAGACAGGACCTCACACATCTTCCTGCCTGCGTCCTGCCTGCAGCAGGGGACGGGCAGCACCCCGTCCATCCTCTGCCTGCACGGGGGGCCCAGCAGGAAGCCCCGGCTCCCTTACACCCCCCAGCACCCCACATGTGTGGGGCCCGGACGCCGGAGTCCCCCCAACCCCCACCCCCGGACACCTGGGTCCCCCCAACCCCATCCATGACACAGGGGGGGTGTGTGTCCCCCTCCAGCCTCCCCGCCCCCCCACCTTCCAAATCCCAGGGGGGCCCCCGGATGCCTGGGTCCCTGGTGTGGAGGGGGGCGCCCACGTGTGACACACGGGCATGATGGGGGGGGGGAGTATGGAGGGGTGCAAAGGGGGGGTGCAAAAGAGGGGGTGCAATGGGGGGTGCAATGGGGGGTGCAATGGGGGGGTGTATAATGGAGGGGTGCAATGGGGGGGTGCAATGGGGGGGTGCAATGGGGGGGTGCAAAGGGGGTACAAAAGAGGGGGTGCAACTGGGGGTGCAATGGGGGGAGTGTGCAATGGGGGGGTGCAATGGTGGGGGTGCAATGGGGGGGTGCAAAGGGGGTACAAAAGAGGGGGTGCAATGGGGGGTGCAATGGGGGGGGTGCAATGGGGACTGGGGGTTGTTAACATGGGGGTGAAATGGAGGATGCAATGGGGGTGCAGAGGCGCCTGGGGGTGTCAGTTTGGGGTGCCATGGGGGGGTGCGATGGGGGGGCTGCGGTGCAGGGGTGCAATGGGGGCTGCAATGGGGGCGCGAAGGGGAGATGTCAGGGTGCAGAGGGGATGCAGATGTGGGGGTGCAGTGGGAATGCGAGGGGGTTGCGGGGGGGGGTGCAATGGGGGATGGGAGGGGGGATGTGGGGGGGCAACGTGGGATGCGGTGGGGATGCAATGGGGGTGCAAAGAGGCCCGGGGGTTATCAATGGGGAGCCTGGGGGGTGGCAATTTGGGGGTGCACCGGAGGATGAGATGGGGGATGCAATGGGGGGGGTGCAATGGGGGGGTGCGATGGGGGGGGGTGCAATTAGGGATGACTGGGAGAAATGGAGGGGGTGCAAAAGGGCCTTGGGGGGGCCAATGTGGGGGTGCAATGGGGGTGCAGAGGGGTCTGGGGAGGGGGCGTGTCAGTTTGGGGGTGCACTGGGGGGTGCGATGGGGGTGCACTGGGGGGTGCAGTGGGGAGCAATGGGGGGTGCAGAGGGGTCGGGGGGGTGTCAATTTGGGGATGCACTGCAGGATGCGATGGGGATGACCGGGAGCAATGGGGGGGGGTCATTGGGGGGGGGGTTGGGGGGTCCAGGGTGGGGGGGGTGATGGGGGGTGTGGGGGAGGGGTCGGGGGGGCTCGGGCCCGGTCCTACCTGGGCTGCAAGCGGCGCTGCGGCAGCTCCGGTGGAGGGAGGCGGCCGGTGGGGAGGGGGCGCCGGGGAGGGGGGGGGTCTCTGCCCGCCGCCCCCGCTCCCGTCCAGGCCCCCGCCGCGCCCCGAGCCCCGCGGCCGCCGCCCGCCCCCCACCCCCCGCCGCCGAACCCCCCCCGCCGGGTCCGCTGGAAAAAAACGCCGCGCGGGCCCTTTAAGAGCGGCGCTGACGGACGGCGCCGCTGACCAATGGGAGCGCGGCCTGGGGTCCGGCGGAGCCTTGGCCCCGCCCCCGCGCGGGGAGGGCGGGGGGGAGGGGGAGCGGCGGCGCCGGCGGCCAATGGGAGGCGGCGGGGGGCGGGGCCGGCGTTGGGGTGATGTCATCGGGGCGGGGGGCGGCCGCGCACGCGTGTTGCCATGGAGACGAGGACACGCCCCTTCCGGGTCTCCATGGAGATGGATGGACCGCCCACCCCTGCGCGTTGCTATGGAGACGGGACCACCCCCTCCTTCCCTGTCGCCGTGGAGACGGCGCATCCATCCAGGCGCGTTGCCATGGAGACGGGTGTCCGCCCTCCCCCAGCAGGTCTCCATGGAGACGGAGCACCCAGGCGTGTTGCCATGGAGACAGGACCGCTCCTCCCGTGTCGCCATGGCAACGGTCCCGCCCTTCCACGCCCGTTGCCATGGAGACAGACCGCCCCGCCCACTGCGGTGCCATGGGGACAGGATCACACCCCCCCCCATATGTGTTGCCAAGGAAACGGACCACCTCATCCACCTGTTCCCATGGTGACAGCTCCACCCTCCCCCCCCCATCACCATGGCAACAGCCCCTCCTCCTCTTCCCCACCAACCCCCCCGTTGCCATACTCACAGCCCCCCCCCCACCCCACGTGTCCCCCCCGCGAGGACCCAGGCGTCCGAGCCCCATCCCATGACACACACCAGCCTTTCAGTGGGGGGGTCAATAAATACTGTACAGGGGGGCTGTGCCCCATAAATAACCCAAATATACAGAGGGGTCGTCGGGGGGGCCGGGGTTTTTGGGGGGCCCGGGGGGGGGTGGGGGCTCTACCCCCTCGACTCCAGCGACCTGTGGGGTGAGATTGAGAGGGCTCAGTGAACTGGGGCGGGATTTGGGGGTGCAGGATCTCTGGGGTGCACTTTTCAGCATGCAGGTGATTGGGGGGTTTTTGGGGGGGCACGTTTCGGGGTGTCCGGGGTGCATTTCAGGGTGTTCAGGGCATGTTTTGGGGCGCATTTTCAGGGTGTTTTGGGGTGTTTCGGGGTGCGTTTTTGGGGTGTTCGAGGCACGTTTCGGGGTGTTTTGGGGCGTGTTTTCGGGGTGTTTCACGGGTGTTTCAGGGCACGTTTCGGGGTGTTCGGGGCACGTTTTGGGGGTGTTTTCAGGGTATTTTGGGGTGTTTGGGGTGCGTTTTCAGGGGTGTTTTGGGGTGTTTCAAGGCATGTTTTTGGGGCGCGTTTTGGGGTGTTGTGGGGCGTGTTTTTGGGGTATTTCAGGGCTGTTTTGGGGCGCGTTTCAGGGGTGTTTTCGGGGTGTTTGGGGGATGTTTTTTGGGGGGTTTCGGGGTGTGTTTCTGGGTGCATTTTGGGGCGTTTTCAGGGTGTTTCGGGGCCGTTTTGTGGCACGTTTCTGGGTGCGTTTTCGGGGTGTTTCTGGGGTGTTTTGGGGCACGTTTCGGGGTGTTCGGGGTGCGTTTTGGGGCGTGTTTTCAGGGGTGTTTCGGGGCATGTTTTGGGGGTGTTTTGGGGCACATTTTTAGGGGTGTTTTGGGGTGTTTCGGGGTGCGTTTTTGGGGGTGTTTTGGGGTGTTTCGGGGTGCGTTTTGGGGTGTTTTCGGGGTGTGTTTCGGGGTGTTTCATGGCCATTTTGGGGCACGTTTCGGGGGTGTTTGGGGCGCGTTTCAGGGCTGGTTTGGGGCGCGTTTTCGGGGCCGTTTTGGGGCGCATTTCAGGGTGTTTTCAGGTGCGTTTCGGGCTGTTTTGGGGCATGTTTGGGGGTGTTTTGGGGCGTGTTTCAGGGCGTTTGGGGGTGTTTTGTGGCACGTTTCGGGGTGTGTTTCGGGGGTGTTTTTGGGGCGTTTCGGGGCCGTTTTGGGGCGCGTTTTGGGGTGTTTTGGGGGCGCTCACGAGTAGCTGTTGTGCTGGCGGCGGCGGGGCGGTGCGCAGCTTCTCGAAGCGCGCCTCCATCTCCTCCAGCACGCGGGGGGTGTACCGCACCACCAGCTTCACCGAGCCCTGCGCCGCCTTCAGCAGCTCCACCGCGCGCTCGTGCTGCTCACCCTCCACGCTCTGCGCCCGCGGCACCCGCTTACACCCCGACACCCCCAAACAACACCCCGACACACCCCGCAACACCCCCACACACACCCCCAAACAACACCCCGGCACACCCCGACACCCCGCAACACCCCCACACACACCCCCAAACAACACCCCGACACACCCCGCAACACCCCCACACACCCCAGTACACCCCAACACCCCGCAACACCCCCCCACACACCCAAAAACAACACCCCGACACACCCCGACACCCCGCAACACCCACACACACACCCCCAAACAACACCCCGACACACCCCGCAACACCCCCACACACACCCCCAAACAACACCCCGGCACACCCCGCAACACCCCCACACACACCCCCAAACAACACCCCAGTACACCCCAACACCCCATAACACCCACACACACACCCCCAAACAACACCCCGGCACACCCCGTCACCCCGCAACACCCCCCCACACACCCCCAAACAACACCCCGGCACACCCCAACACCCCGCAACACCCCCACACACACCCCCAAACAACACGCCGGTACACCCCGACACCCCGCAACACCCCCAAACAACACCCCGACACACCCCGCAACACCCCCACACACACCCCCAAACAACACCCCGGCACACCCCGACACCCCGCAACACCCCCAAACAACACCCCGGCACACCCCGCAACACCCCCACACACACCCCCAAACAACACCCCAGTACACCCCAACACCCCGCAACACCCCCACACACACCCCCAAACAACACCCCGGCACACCCCGCAACACCCCCACACACACCCCCAAACAACACCCCAGTACACCCCGACACCCCGCAACACCCCCACACACACCCCCAAACAACACCCCGGCACACCCCGACACCCCGCAACACCCCCACACACACCCCCAAACAACACCCCGGCACATCCCGACACCCCGCAACACCCCCACACACACCCCCAAACAACACCCCGGCACACCCCAACACCCCGCAACACCCCCCCGCACACCCCCAAACAACACCCCGGCACATCCCGACACACCGCACCACCCCCAAACAACACCCTGGCACACCCCAACACCCCGGAACACCCCGACACACACCCCCAAACATACCCCGGCACACCCCAACAGCCCGGAACACCCCCAAACAACACCCTGGCACACCCCGACACCCCGGAACACCCCGACACACACCCCCAAACAACACCCCAGTACACCCCGACACCCCAGAACACCCCGACACACACCCCCAAACAACACCCTGGTACACCCCAACACCCCGGAATACCCCAGCATACACCACCAAACAACACCCAGTCACACCCCGTCACACCGCACCACCCCCAACAACACCCGGTTACATGCCAACACCCCGGAAAACCCCGACACACACCCCCAAACAACACCCAGTTACACACTGTCCCACCGCACCACCCCCAACAACACCCCGTCACACCCCTACAGCCCAGTACACCCCGACACCCACCCCCCCAACCCCAACACCCCCCAAACAACACCCCATTACACCACACCACCCCCAAACAACACCCCATCACACCCCAACACCCTGTCACACTGCAACACCCCCAGCAACACCCAGTTACACCCCAACACCCTGGTACACCCCAACACACACCCCCCAAACAACACCCCGTCACACCCCGACACCCCCAAACAACACCCCATCACACCCTGACACCCCCCAAACAACACCCTGTTACACCCCCCAAACAACACCCCGTCACACCCTGACACCCATCCCTCTCTTGAGCCCCCCTTGTCGCCCTCCATCCCCACCGCGTCCCCCCCCGCTCACGACGCCACTGATGCTGAGCAGCTGGTCGCCCCTCTTGAGCCCCCCGTGTCCCCCCATGACATCCCCGTGTCCCCCCATGACATCCCCATGTCCCCCCATGACATCCCCATGATGTCCCCATGATGTCCCCATGATGTCCCCATGTCCCCCCCATGATGTCCCCATGATGTCCCCACGATGTCCCCACGATGTCCCCATGTCCCCACGATGTGCTCACCACGCCGTTGACGCTGAGCAGCTGGTCGCCCCTCTTGAGCCCCCCGTGCCGGTCGGCCACCCCCCCCGGGATGACGCGGGAGATGTAGATGGGCGAGTTCTGCTCCTTGCCGCCCATGATGTTGAAGCCCAGCCCCTCCTCCGTCTTGGGCAGCTCCACCACCCGCGGGTGCGCGTGGCCCTCGCTCGCCGCGAACGCCGCCACCGTGGCCTGCGGCACCGCGCGGACACCGCGGGGACACCGCGGGGACATTGGGGACACCGTGGGGACACCGCGGGGACACCGCGGGGACACCGCGGGGACGTTATTGGGGACATTGGGGACACCGCGGGGACGTTATTGGGGACACCGCGGGGACATTGGGGACACCGCGGGGACGTGGGGGACATTGGGGACACCGGGATGTGGGGACACCGTGGGGACAGTGGGGACACCACGGGGACACCATGGGGACGTTGGGGACATTGGGGACACCACAGGGACATTGGGGACACCACGGGGACATTGGGGACACCGTGGGGACATTGGGGACATTGGGGACACCGGGATGTGGGGACACCGCGGGGACATTGGGGACACTGTGGGGACGTTGGGGACATTGGGGACACCGCGGGGATGTGGGGACATTGGGGACAACACGGGGACACCGGGGGGGACGTTGGGGACATTGGGGACACCGTGGGGACATTGGGGGGGACGTGGGGACACCGCGGGGACACCGTGGGAACACCGGGATGTGGGGACATTGGGGACACCGTGGGGACACTGGGGACATTGGGGACACCGGGATGTGGGGACACCGGGGGGACACCGGGGGGACACCGGGATGTGGGGACACTGTGGGGACATGGGGACATCCGGGGACATGGAGACATGGGGACACTGGGGGACACCATGGGGACATCCAGGGACGTGGGGACACCATGGGGACATGGGGACGTGGGGACACTGGGGGACACCATGGGGACATGGGGACATCCAGGGACATGGGGACACCATGGGGACACCATGGGGACATGTGGACAGGGGGACGCGGGGACATGGGGACATCCAGGAACACCATGGGGACATCGGGACATCTTGGGGGGCACATGGGGACACGGGGACACCGGGACAGTGTGGGGGACACGGGGACGCGGGGGACATGGGGGTTTGGGGACACGATGGGGACAGGGAGACGCGGGGGTTCTTGGGGTCCCTGGGGGGTTCTTGGGGTCCCCCGGGGGGATTTGAGGGGGATCCCAAGGGGTCTGGGGGCCCCAGGGGGTTTATTGGGGACCCAGGGAATTTGGGGGTTCCAAGCGGGGTTGGGGGGGGGCCTGGGGGTACCAGGGCAAGTTAGGGGGGTCTTGGAGAATGTGGGGTGTCAGCGGGTTTGGGGTGCGGGGGGGTTTGGGGGTGCGGGGGGGTTTTGGGGGGGTTTTGGGGGGTACCTTGGCAGTGGCGTGAGCCCGGATTTCGGGGCTCCCGGTGATGTCCAGGGTGTCGTAGAGCTGCTCGTACACCTGGGGGGACCCCACAGGGATCTGGGGGGACCCAGGCGTCCGGGGCAGCCCCCCCCCACCCTCAGGAGGTGCTGGGGAGGATTTGGGGAGACCCCGGGGGGGGGGCTGGGAGGGGCTGGGGGGCCCAGGAGATACTGGGGGGCCCTGGGGGATATTGGGGGGACACTGGGGGGGATGTTGGGGGGCCCTGTGGGATACTGAGGATCCCGTGGGGATGTGGCGTCCCCATGAGGGTTTTGGGGTCCCATGTGGGTCTCTGTGTGAGTTTGGGGGGTCCCAGGTGAGTTTGGGGGTCCCGTGTGGGGGTCCCTGTGTGGGTTTGGGGGTCCTGAGCTGGGGGTCCCTGTGCGGGGTTCCTGTGTGGGTTTGGGGGTCCCTGTGTGGGTTTGGGGGGTGCTGAGCTGGGGGTGCTGAGTTGGGGGTCCCTGTGTGGGTTTTGGGGGTCCCTATGTGAGTTCAGGAGTCCCATGTAAGTTTGGGGGTCCCTGTGTGAGTTTGGGGGTCCCTGTGGGGGTCCCCGTGTGGGTGTGGGGGTCCCTGTGGGGGGGGTCCCTGTGTGGGTGTGGGGGTCCCTGTGGGGGGGTCCCCGTGGGGGGGGTCCCTGGGGGGGGTTCCTGTGGGGGTGGGGGGGTCCCTGTGAGGGGGGGTCCCCGTGGGATGGGGCCCTGGGGGGGGGGTCCCTGGGGGGGGGTCCCTGGGGGGGGGGTGTGGGGTTCCCTGTCGGGGGGGCCCCGTGGGGGTGTGGGGGTCCCTGTGGGGGGGTACCTGTGGGGGTGGGGGGGGTCCCTGTGAGGGGGGTCCCCATGGGATGGGGCCCTGGGGGGGGGGTCCCTGGGGGGGGGTCCCTGGGGGGGGGGTGTGGGGTTCCCCGTGGGGGGGGGTCCCTGGGGGGGTCCCCGTGGGGGGGTCCCTGTGGGGGTGGGGGTCCCCTGGGGGTGGGGCGGTACCTCCCGGATGGCGGAGCAGAACTTGCTCTGCAGGACGCGCTGCAGCGCCTGCAGCTTCTGGGGGGGCAGCTCCCCGCCGCGCTGCAGCCGCTCCAGCAGCTCCACGGCCCGCGACACGTCTGCCGGCACGCGACCCCCGTCACACCGCGACCCCCGTCACACGGCGACCCCCGTCACACCGCGACCCCGTCACACCGCGACCCCCGCCACACCGTGACCCCCGCGACCTCGTCACACCGCGACCGCGCGCGACCCCGTCACACCGCGACCCCCGCCACACCGCGACCCCCGCCACCCCGTCACACCCGCGACCCCCGTGACCCCGTCACACCGCGACCCCCGTCACACCGCGACCCCCGTCACACCGCGACCCCCGCGACCCCGTCACACCGCGACCCCGTCACACCGCGACCCCGCCACCCCCGTCACACCGCGACCCCGCGACCCCGTCACACCGCGACCCTGCCACCCCCGTCACACCGCGACCCCGTCACACCGCGACCCCGCCACACCGCGACCCCCGCCACCCCCGCCACACCGCGACCCCCGCCACCCCCGTCACACCGCGACCCCCGCCACACCGCGACCCCGTCACACCGCGACCCCGCCACCCCGTCACACCGCGACCCCGTCACACGGCGACCCCGCGACCCCGTCGCACCGCGACCCCCGCCACCCCCGTCACATGGCGACCACGTCACACGGCGACCCCGCGACCCCGTCACATGGCGACCCCGTCACACCGCGACCCCGCCACACCGCGACCCCCGTCACACCGCGACCCCGCGACCCCGTCACACTGTGACCCCGCCACCCCCGTCACACCGCGACCCCGTCACACCGCGACCCTGCCACCCCGTCACACCGCGACCCCCGTCACACCGCGACCCTGTCACACCGCGACCCCGCCACCCCCATCACACCACGACCCCGTCACACCGCGACCCCGCGACCCTGCCACCCCCGCCACCCCCGTCACACCGCGACCCCGTCACACCGCGACCCCGTCACACACCGCGACCCTGCCACCCCCGTCACACGGCGACCCCCGTCACACCGCGACCCCGCGACCCCGTCACACGGCGACCCCGTCACACCGCGACCCCCGCGACCCCCGTCACACGGTGACCCCGTGACCCCGTCACATGGCGACCCCGTCACACGGCGACCCCGCGACCCCCGTCACACCGCGACCCCGCCACACCGCGACCCCCGCCACCCCCGTCACACCGCGACCCCGCGACCCCATCACACCGCGACCCTGCCACCCCCGTCACACCGCGACCCCGTCACACGGCGACCCCGTCACACGGAGACCCCGCCACCCGCCGCGACCCCCCAGAGCCCCAGATCACACGGCGACCCCGCGACCCCCGTCACATGGTGACCCCGCCACCCCCCGGAGCCCCCGGATCACACAGCGACCCTGCGACCCCCGTCACACAGCGACCCCGTGACCCCTGGAGCCCCCCGGGACCCCAACACCCCCACAGGGACCCCCACAGCCCCCGGGTCACACGGCGACCCCACGACCCCCAACACCCCCACGGGGACCCCCAAACTCCCCGGGTCACACAGCGACCCCGCAACCCCCAGAGCCCCCCAGACCCCCCCGGGACCCCAACACCCCCACGGGGACCCCAAACCCCCGGGACCCCCAGAGCCCCCCGGGACCCCCCAACACCCCCACGGGGACCCCAAACCCCCGGGACCCCCAGAGCCCCCCGGGACCCCCAACACCCCCACGGGGACCCCAAACCCCCGGGACCCCCAGAGCCCCCCAGGGACCCCCAACACCCCCACGGGGACCCCAAACCCCCGGGACCCCCAGAGCCCCCCGGGACCCCCAACACCCCCACGGGGACCCCAAACCCCCGGGACCCCCAGAGCCCCCCAGGGACCCCCAACACCCCCACGGGGACCCCAAACCCCCGGGACCCCCAGAGCCCCCCAGGGACCCCCAACACCCCCACGGGGACCCCAAACCCCCGGGACCCCCAGAGCCCCCCAGGGACCCCCAACACCCCCACGGGGACCCCCAATAACCTCCAGAACCCCCCAGTGGTCCCCAACATCCCCCAGGAGCCCCCATGTCTCCCCAATGCCCCCCCCCAGGACCCCCAAACATCAACCCAACACCCCCTTAGGGACCCGCCCATTTTCTCCCCCCCCCACCCCCGGCCCCCAACTTCGCACCCCCTCCCCCACCCCACGCCCTCCCCTCCCCCCCGTGGCCCCCCCGTGACCCCGCTTTGACCCCCGTGACCCCCCTTTGACCCCCGTACCCCGCTCCAGCCCCAGCGGGTCTCCGCTCAGCGCTGCCATCTTCCCGCGCGCGCGCGCGCCCGGCCACGCCCCCCGGCCCCGCCCGGCCACGCCCCGCCCCCCGCCGCGCGCGGCTCCGCGGGAAGTAGGGGCGGGGGGAGGAGCCCGCGCATGCGCAGCCCCGCCCCCAGCACGCACGTGTGCGCACGCACGGGACGAGCCCAAATCCGGGGGGATTCCAAATTGGGGGGGGGGGGGGGGGAGGACCCCAACCGTGCGTGTGGAAAGCGGCACGAAAGCCCCAAAATTTGGGGGGGCGCAGCCCCCATTTTTGGGGAGGAGAACCCCCACAGTTGGGGGGGAGGCACCTCTTTTAGGAGCTAATCCCCCCCAAATTGGGGTACCCCCCACTTTAGGGACACCCTCCCCCTCCCCGTCTTGCAGACCCCCCCCGCGCCCAAACTTGATGCAAACCCCATTTTGGGGCCAGAAACGCCCAAATCACCGTCCAACTCCCCCCCCCCCATTTTCGGGGTACAAGTTCCCCCTTATACCAGGAAAGGGGGGGGGTGTTTCCTCGCGGGGGGAGGGTCCCCCACCCCAATCACGCGCCCCCCACCCCCCACTTAGGCGCGCTTTTATCCATTAAAACACCTTTATTTCCAAGAACAAAAAAGGGGGGGTGAGGGGTCACTCCAGGGGGGGCTCCATCAGGTAGCCGTTCTCCCCGCCCAGGTAGCCATCGGGGCCCGGGTCGGGCTGCAGAAACATGTCCGGGGGGGGCTCTCCGCCGGCCCCGCCCCCCATGGGCTCCCCCCCCTCGGGGCCCGGGTGGGGGGGCCGCTCCTCGCGCCGCTCCCCGCCCCCTCCCCCTCCCCCGCCCCGCTCCCGCTTGTGCTCGCGCTCGCGCTCCCGCTCGCGCCGCCGCTCGCGCTCCCGGTGCCGCCGCCGCTCGCGGCTCTTCTCGTCCGGCGCGAGCGCGTCGGGCGCGCCCGGCTCCAGCGCCCCGCCCCCCCCCCGGCTCCTCGGGCGGCTCCGGCGCCTCCGCGCCCGCCTCGTCCTTCCGGTCGCGCTCGCGCTCGCGCTTGCGCTCGCGGGAGCGGGAGCGGCGCTTGCGCTCGCGCTCCTTGCTGCGGTCGCGGCTGCTCGGGCGCTTGCGCTCGCGCTCGTCCTTCTCGCGGCTGCGCGTGCGCCGGCGCCGCTCGCGGGAGCGGGAGCGCCGCCGGTCGCGGTCGCGGGACGAGCGCTCGCGCCGGTCGCGGTCGCGCTCGCGCTCGCGGTCGCTGCGGGGACAGAACGGGGGGGGTTGGGGGGACGCCGGGGGGGGCGGGGGGATTGGGGGGCGTTGGGGGGGGCGGGGGGATATGGGGGTATTGGGGGATTGGGGATACTGGGGGGATTGGGGACGTTGGGGGGTGTGGGGGGATATGGGGGGATTGGGGATACTGGGGGGATTGGGGCATTGGGGACATTGGGGGATTGGGGACATTGGGGGTATTGGGGGACTGGGGATATGGGGCATTGGGGACATTGGGGGATTGGGGATACTGGGGGGACTGGGGATGTTGGGGGGCGTGGGGACATATGGGGGGATTGGGGATACTGGGGTATTGGGGGGATATGGGGGATTGGGGACATATGGGGGATTGGGGGCATTGGGGGATATGGGGGGATTGGGGACACAGGGGACACTGGGGGGAGTGGGGACATATGGGGGGACTGGGCATACTGGGGTGTCTGGGGACATATGGGGGGTTTGGGGACATATGGGGGGTTTGGGGACATGGGGGGGTGGGGTCATATGGGGGGACTGGGGATGTTGGGCACTACGGGGGGACTGGGGACATGGGGGACCCAAAGGTGACAGAGACCCGCAGGTGACCCAGGGGACCCCAAAATGACCCAGGGGACCCCAAGTGACCCCAAAGTGACCCAGGGGACCCAAAGTGACCCCAAAGTGACCCGGGGGACCCCAAGTGACCCAGGGGACCCAAAGTAACCCAGGGGACCCCAAGTGACCCCAAGTGACCCCAAGTGACCCCGCGCGCCCCCGCGTCCCCAACGCACCGCTCGTCGTATCGCGACGTGTCGTCCCTGCCCGAGTGCCGGATGTTGACGTCGGCTCCTCCGCGCCGGGTGCCCCCCAGCCCGCCCCCTGCAGGACGGGGGGTCAGACATGGGGGTCACCCCAACACTGTGACCCCCCTGTGCCCCCCAGCCCGCCCCCTGCAGGACGGGGGGTCAGACATGGGGGTCACCCCAACACTGTGACCCCCCAGTGCCCCCCAGCCCGCCCCCTGCAGGACGGGGGGTCAGACATGGGGGTCACCCCAACACTGTGACCCCCCAGTGCCCCCCAGCCCGCCCCCTGCAGGACGGGGGGTCAGACATGGGGGTCACCCCAACACTGTGACCCCCCAGTGCCCCCCAGCCCGCCCCCTGCAGGACGGGGGGTCAGACATGGGGGGTCACCCCAACACTGTGACCCCCCAGTGCCCCCCAGCCCGCCCCCTGCAGGACGGGGGGTCAGACATGGGGGGGTCACCCCAACACTGTGACCCCCCCTGTGCCCCCCAGCCCGCCCCCTGCAGGACGGGGGGTCAGACATGGGGGTCACCCCAACACTGTGACCCCCCCGGTTCCACTGACCCAGGTGCCCCCCACACCCCCCACTGTGGGACGTCAGACCCCGCGGGGGGGTCACCCTGACCCGGGGGGTTCACCCTGATATGGGGGCGTCACCCTGACATAGGGGGTTCATCCCGATATGGGGGGGGTCACCCTGACCCGGGGGGTTCACTCTGATATGGGGGGGTCACCCTGACCTAGGGGTTTGCCCCAGTGGGGGGGTCACCCCGACCTGGGGGGTCACCCTGACCCGGGGGGGTCACCCCACTATGGGGGGTCACCCCGCTATGGGGGGGTCACCCTGACCCGGGGGTCACCTCGGTGGGGGGGGTCACCCCGCTATGGGGGTCAGCCCACTATGAGGGGGTCACCCTGACCCGGGGGTTTCACCCCGCTATGGGGGGGGGTCATCCCGCTATGGGGGGTCACCCCGCTATGGGGGGTTTCACCCCGCTATGGGGGGTCACCCTGACCCGGGGGGTTCACCCCGCTATGGGGGGGGTCATCCCGCTATGGGGGGTCACCCCGCTATGGGGGGTCACCCTGACCCGGGGGGTTCACCCCGCTATGGGGGGGTCACCCCGCTATGGGGGGTCACCCTGACCCGGGGGGTTCACCCCGCTATGGGGGTTTCACCCCGCTATGGGGGGGGTCATCCCGCTATGGGGGGTCATCCCGCTATGGGGGGTTTCACCCCGCTATGGGGGGTCACCCTGACCCGGGGGGTTCACCCCGCTATGGGGGGGTCACCCCGCTATGGGGGGGTCACCCCGCTATGGGGGGCCCCCCGGGGGGCGCGGGCACTGACCGAGGCGCCGGGGCCGCCAGCCCTTGACGGTGCGCCCGCGCTCCACGTCCACCAGCACCCGCCGCCCGTCGATCTTCTTCCCGTCCGCGTGCTTGTAGGCGGCTGCAAAACACGTGGGGGGGGCCGGGGGGGGCGGGGGCGGGGGGGGACACACGTGAGTGACATCGGGGTCCGGTCAACCCGCCCCCCACCCCAAAAACACACCCCGCCCCCAACCAACCAACAGCCCGACCAACAGCCCGACCAACAGCCCGACCGACGGACCCCGCCCGGGCCGGGGGGGTCAAAACGAGGTGCCCCCCGCCCACCCCCCCCCCAAAATACGCGGCTGGAAAAGAAAAAGGGTTACGGAGAGTGAAGACGCCCCCCAAAAAATGACTGTGCCCCCCCCCCCATCACACAATTCGGGGGGGCACCCCGTCTATTAGCAAATTAACCCCCCCTTCTTATTCTGGGGAGGCGCCCCAATGGGTGGCTTACCTGAGAGGTGCCCCCCCCCATAACTCCCCCCCCAACACACTCAGCCCCCCCCCCAATCATTTTTTGGGGGGGCACCTCGTCTACCTGCAAATGAACCCCCTCCCAGCTCTTTTTCCTGGGGGGGCTCCCCCATGGGTGCCTTACCTGAGCGGTGCCCCCCCAAAGCACACGCACCCCCCCCCACGCCCCCCAACAAACACACGCACCCCCCAACACACTCACCCCAGCCTGGGGGGGGCACCCACTGCAATTCGGGGCACCCGCCCCCCCCCGTTAAGGCGCCATGGGTTCCCCCCCCCCCCATCCCCATGGACTCTCCCGTCAGGTCCTGGGGCGCTGGGCGGGGCGGGTCCACGCGCCCCCCGCCTGGGGGGGCCCCGGTGCCGGCAGCCGCTGGTCCTGAGCAGGCGCTGGGGCCCTTACCTGAGACCCATCGACCCCCCCCGGCCCCGCCCCCCCCCCGCCGGGACCCCCCGACCCCCCCGCACGTGGGGTGTGGGGGTCACGACACAACCCCCCCCCCCCCTCGCCACCCCCCCCCCCGCCCCACGGTCGCTGGGACCAGGGGGGGTCGTTTCCCAAACCCAGGGGGGGCTCAGCCCCCCCCCCATTCCCACCCCCCTCGCTATAGGGCCTGCCCCCCCCCCCAGACAATACTATAGGTTCTACACAAACATCCAAGCTCACGGGGGGGGTCCCCAACCCTTTATTATTTTTGGGGGGAGGGGGTGGGGGCGCCATGGGTGCCCCCCCCCACCACCCTGGGACCAATTTGGGGGGGTAGGGGGGCACTTGCCCCCCCCACCTCGGGCAACAACCACACGGGGACACTGGGGGTGGGGGGGGGGTCCTGCCTTGTTGCCCCCCCTCACTTTAATTAAGGGGTGGGGGGTCCCTTAGGGCCCCCCCCAAAAGAAAGAACCAAGGGGGGGGTCACGCGTCCCCACCTCAGCGGAGACTGAGGCCGCGACCGTGGGGGGGGAGGAAACGTCTGCTCCCTGCCCGCGCTGGGGGGGAGCGCTGCGGGGCCCCCCCACAACAAGGGGGGTGTGGAGGAAGCGGGGGGGGCGCCCGGGGGGGGACGCAGCCGCCGTCGCCGCGTCCCCCCCCCGCGCGGGTCCCCCCGGGACGGTTCCTCTCGGCCCCGGCGCGGGGGGGTCGGGGGGGCTCCCGGGACCCCCCCCGCCCCCCGCGCGGTGGTTCCTGCCGGGGGGGTTAAAACGTGTCTTACCCAGATACAAACCCTTATACCAACCATAGAGGGTGTTGGAAGGGGGAGCACTAGGACAGCTGCAAGCCAGCAGTGGCAAAAGCCATCACAAAGGTGGCTGCAGTGACAATAAAACAGTGTTAATACACCCGGCCGGCCACGGGCCGCGTCCCCCCCCCCGCCAAGCGACCCGGACGGACGGCCCGCCGGCACCGACACACGGACGCGCGAGGGGGGGTGGAGAGAGCGGCGCGTCCTGAGCTGCGACTGGAGCCGGGGCCACTGCGCGTCGTCACCCGGGGCCGCCTGTACTCCACTGACTCTACTTCAACCAACTGTGGCCTTGGCTGCCTACGGTTCCGCCGACTGTACTCTGCCTGCCTGGAGTTTAACCAACTGTTGTCTTGCCTGCCTGGAGTTTCACCGACTGTAAGCTTGGCTGCCTGTAGTTTAACCAATTGTTGCCTTGCCTGCCTGGAGCTTCACCGACTGTTGCCTTGCCCGCCTGTAGTTTGACACCTGTAGCTTCGACTGACCATACGTTGGTTCCCTGTAGCCTTGGCTGCCTGTGGCTTGACCGACTGTAACTTTGCCTGCCTGTAGCTTGGCTGCCTGTAGTCTTGCCTGCCTGTAGTTTGGCACCTGTAACCTTGGCTGCCTGTAGTTTCACCAGCTGTTGCCTTGGCTGCCTGTAGTTTGACTGACTGTAGACCTGGTCCCTTGTAGTTTGGCTGCCTGTTACCTCAGCTGCCTGCAGCTTTGGCTTCCTGTAGTTTATCACCTGTACCCTTGCCTGCCTACAGTTTGGCTGTCTGTTGCCTCGGCTGGCTGTAGCTTGACCGACTGTAGCCCTGCCTGACAACGATGTGGCTCCCTGCAGCTTGTCATCTGTAACCTTGGCCGCCTGTAGCTTGGCCGACTGTACCCTCGCCTGCCGATAACTTGGCTGCCTGTAGCCTTGACTGACCGTAGCTTGGCTGACTGTGGCCTCGCCTGCCGATAACTCGGCTGCCTGTAGCTGACCACTGCACGTACCTTGGCTGCCTGTTGCCAGGGCTACTTACAGCTTCGCCACCACCTGTGGAGTGTCTGCCTGTAGCCTTGGCTACCAGCAGCTTTGTCTACAACCTGTACCTTGTCTACCTGTATCCTCGGCTGCCTGTACTCCTGGTCGCCTGTACCCTGGCTGCCTATGGCCTTGGCCAACGCCTGTAGTTGGTCAGCAGCCTGTACCTCGGCCACTTGTCACCCTGGCTACCGGTAGCTTGGCCGCCTGTAGCCTTGGCCGCCTGTAGCCTTGGCCAACCCCTGCAGCTCAGACAACCACCCGTAGCCTCAGTCACCTACAGCGTGGCCGCCTGTAGCCTTGGTCACCTATAGCATGGCCACCTGTAACCTCGGCCACCACCTGTAGCCTCACAGTTGCCTACAGCTTATCCAGCAGTAGCCTGGGCCACCTATAACCCCGGCCGCCTGTAGCCCCATTCGCCTCCGGTGTAGCCGCCTATAGCCTGGCCTGCCTACAGCTTGGCCGCCTGTAGCTCGGCTGCCTGTAGCCACGGCCGCCTGTGCCTCTCGCCACCCGTAGCCTCAGCCACCAACAGCTCAGCCGCCTGTAGCCTCGGTCGCTCGCGGCTCAACCCCCTACAGCCTCGGCCGCCTGTAGCCTCGGCCGCCTGTAGCTGCTGCCCCTGGTTGTACTTACCCGCAGGGCCCCGGGGAGGGCCCGGTTGTGGTATTTTTAGAGGTTGTACATGCGGTTGTAGGGGGGGAAAAGGGGGTTGCGGCGGGGGGTACTCACAGTGCATGTCCCGCTCGTGCTCGTACTCGATGAACGCGTAACCGCGCGGCTTCCCCGAGCGCTTGTTGTACACCATGTAGATCTGAGCGGACAGGTGGAACACGGCGGTAGGAACAGGCGGCGCCCCAGAACAGGCGGCAGGGGTGGGGGGGTCGGGTTGGGGGGTCAGGTTTGGGGGGTCCCCCCCGCGCTCACCCGCTTGATGGGGCCGTAAACCTCGAATTCGCGGCGCAGCTTCGACTCCGTCGTGTCGTAGTTCTGGGGGGGCCCCAAAATACGGGGGGTTGTGGCGATTGGGGGGTGACCCACACATTGGGGGGACCCCCAAACACCGGAGGGACCCCCCCAGATTACAGGGGAACCCAAGGATTAGAGAGACCCCCACAGATTCGGGGGAAACCCAGGGAATGGGGGGACCCCATAGATTGGGGGGAACCCCAAAGAGCGGAGACACCTCAATACATTGCGGAACAACCCCCGAATTTTGGGGGACCCCCCCCGGATCAAGGGGGAACCCCAAGGACTGGGGGAGGCATCCAGGATGCAGAGGAGACCCCAGGGATTAGGGGAGACCCCCCCCCAGATTTGGGGGCAGCCCCAGAAGTTCGAGGGGACCCCCCAAACTCACCACTCTGGCCACAAAAAGGGTCTTGAAAGCGTCTCCCTGGGCGTTGGGGTCGTTGTGGGGATCCCCTGGGGGGCAGGAAAAGGGGGGTCAGGGGGAATGGGGGGGCAGGGAAAAGGGGGGACCCCCCCTCAGGGACCCCCCAACTTACACATCTTGAGCTCAGACTCCACCTCCTGCTGCCGCCGCTCGATCTTCTCCCGCCGCTGGGGGGGGCAAAGGGGGGGGCACATCAGGGACCCCCAAACGGCAGCGGGGGGGTCCCCAAAACCCGGGGGGTGGGTGAGGAACCCCAGGGGGACCCCAAAACCAGGGAGGGGTTGATGAACCCCAGGGGGACCCCAAAACCCGGGGGGTGGGTGAGGAACCCCAGGGGGACCCCAAAACCAGGGAGGGGTTGATGAACCCCAGGGGGACCCCAAAACCCGGGGGGGGTTGATGAACCCCAGGGGGACCCCAAAACCCGGGGGGGGTTGATGAACCCCAGGGGGACCCCAAAACCCGAGGGGTGGGTGATGAACCCCAGGGGGACCCCAAAACCCGGGGGGTTAGCAATGAACCCCAGGGGGACCCCAAAACCCGGGGGGGGTTGATGAACCCCAGGGGGACCCCAAAACCCGGGGGGTGGGTGATGAACCCCAGGGGGACCCCAAAACCCAGGGGGGGTTGATGAACCCCAGGGGGACCCCAAAACCCGGGGGGTGGGTGATGAACCCCAGGGGGACCCCAAAACCCGGGGGGGTGGGTGATGAAACCCAGGGGGACCCCAAAACCTGGGGGGTGGGTGATGAAACCCAGGGGGACCCCAAAACCCGGGGGGTGGGTGAGGAACCCCAGGGGGACCCCAAAACCCGGGGGGGTGGGTGATGAACCCCAGGGGGACCCCAAAACCCGGGGGGGGTTGATGAACCCCAGGGGGACCCCAAAACCCAGGGGGGTGGGTGAGGAACCCCAGGGGGGACCCCAAAACCCGGGGGGGGGTTGATGAACCCCAGGGGGACCCCAAAACCTGCGGGGTGGGTGATGAACCCCCAGGGGGACCCCAAAACCCGGGGGGTGGGTGATGAACCCCAGGGGGACCCCAAAACCTGGGGGGTGGGTGATGAAACCCAGGGGGACCCCAAAACCCGGGGGGTGGGTGATGAACCCCAGGGGGACCCCAAAACCAGGGAGGGGTTGATGAACCCCAGGGGGACCCCAAAACCCAGGGGGGTGGGTGAGGAACCCCAGGGGGACCCCAAAACCCAGGGGGTGGTTGATGAACCCCAGGGGGACCCCAAAACCTGGGGGGGTGGGTGATGAACCCCAGGGGGACCCCAAAACCTGGGGGGTGGGTGATGAACCCCAGGGGGACCCCAAAACCCGGGGGGGTGGGTGATGAACCCCAGGGGGACCCCAAAACCCGGGGGGTGGGTGATGAACCCCAGGGGGACCCCAAAACCCGGGAGGGGTTGATGAACCCCAGGGGGACCCCAAAACCGGGGTTGGGTGATGAATCCCAGGGGGGACCCCAAAACCCAGGGGGACCTAAAACATGGTGGGGGGGGCGGAACAAAAAAACCAGGCCTGCACCCCAAAACTGCAGCTGCTGAGATCTGGGGGGACACCTCCCGGTTTTGGGGCCCCCTCGACACCCCCCAGCCCTGCGCGGGGGGGTCCGCACCCCGTTTTTGGGGGGTCCGGCCGTACCTTTCGCTCCATTCGCTCCTCCCGCGTCTCGGCGCGGGTCGGGGGGGGGCGCATCGCGGGGGTCCTGGGGAGACGGGGCGAAGAGGGGGGTCGGGGGGGGGTCGGAGGTTTGGGGGGGTTTGGGGGATCACGGGGGTTTGGGGGGGGCTATGGAGTGTTGGGGGGCGGGGGCACCCCGAGCTCACAAATACAGGGGGTTTGGGGGGGATTGGGGTTGGGGGGGGGGGTTGGGGGGCTATGGGGGTGTTGGGGGGCGGGGGCACCCCAAACTCACGGATATAGGGGCTTTGGGGGGGTTGGGGTTCAGGGGGGCTATGGGGGGGTTCGGGGGGCACTTTGAACTCGTGGATGTAGGGGTTTGGGGGTTCAGGGGGGTTTTGGGGTTCAGGGTCACCTCGAACTCGCGGATGTAGGGCGCGATGCCGCTGTAGGGCTGGTTGTGGTTCGGGGGGGGCTATGGGGGGGCTCTGGGGGGGCTATGGGGGGGTTGGGGGGTTCAGGGGGTGTTGGGGTCACCTCGAACTCGCGGATGTAGGGCGCGATGCCGCTGTAGGGCTGGTTGTGGTTCGGGGGGGCTATGGGGGGCTATGGGGGGGCTCTGGGGGGGTTCAGGGGGTGTTGGGGGGTTCAGGGGGTGTTGGGGTCACCTCGAACTCGCGGATGTAGGGCGCGATGCCGCTGTAGGGCTGGTTGTGGTTCGGGGGGGCTATGGGGGGGCTCTGGGGGGGCTATTGGGGGGGTTGGGGGGTTCAGGGGGTGTTGGGGTCACCTCGAACTCGCGGATGTAGGGCGCGATGCCGCTGTAGGGCTGGTTGTGGTTCGGGGGGGCTATGGGGGGGCTATGGGGGGGGTTGGGGGGCTCAGGGGGTGTTGGGGTCACCTCGAACTCGCGGATGTAGGGCGCGATGCCGCTGTAGGGCTGGTTGTGGTTCGGGGGGGGCTATGGGGGGGCTATGGGGGGCTCTGGGGGGGTTCAGGGGGTGTTGGGGGGCTCAGGGGGTGTTGGGGTCACCTCGAACTCGCGGATGTAGGGCGCGATGCCGCTGTAGGGCTGGTTGTGGTGCTTCTCGTGCGGCAGCTTCTCCAGGGGGGGCAGGAAGGGGATGGGGGTCCCGGGGGGCGAACAGCGCCAGCAGGTTGGGGGGCAGGAACTGCGTCATCGTGGGGGCGTCTGGGGACACGGGGTCAGGACCCGCAGAACCCCCACAGGCACCCCCATACCCCCCAACCCACAGAACACCCCAACAGGCACCCCGATACCCCCGAGAGACACCCCCCATACCCCCCACAGGCACCCCAATAACCCCGACAGGAACCCTGATACCCCCCACAGGAACCCCGATACCCCCACAGGAACCCCAATACCCGCCACAGACACCCCCATGCCCCCCACAGGAACCCCAATACCCCCCCACAGGAACCCCCATATCCCCCACAGGAACCCCAATACCCCCCACAGGCACCCCGATACCCCCCACAGACACCCCAATAGCCCAAACAGGCACCCCGATACCCCCCAACAGATACCCTGATACCCCGATACCCCCCAACCCACAGAACCCCCGACAGGAACCCCGATACACCCCACAGACATCCCGATACCCCCAACAGACACCCTGATACCCCTGACAGGCACCCCGATACCCCCAACCTACAGAACCCCCAACAGGCACCCCCATGCCCCCCAACAGGCACCCCCATGCCCCCCCACAGGAACCCCGATACCCCCCACAGACACCCCGATACCCCCCACAGGAACCCCGATACCCCCCACAGACACCCCGATACCCCCCCGACCCACAGAGCCCCCCCACACCCCCCAGGTCCCTGTGACCAAACACCGCCCACCCCCACCCCAGCACCCCCCAGAACCGCCCCCAGCCCCCACCGACCCCAATAATCACCCCAGCCCCCACCGACCCCCCCGGACCCCCCGGGACCCCAGAACCCCACACCGCGGCCCCCACCCCCCCAGCCCCATATTCGGCCCCCCCCAGCCCCCCATGACCCCCCCCGGGCCCACACCGACCCCCCCCCGACCCCATAACGGAACAGGGGCCCCCCCAGCCCCCCACGACCCCACAGCAGGACCCCAGACCCAACCCCCCCCCCCCAGCCCCACACCGGCCCCCCCCCCCCCAGGCCCCGCTCCCCCCCCCACCCCCCCGGCCCCTTCCCCCCCCCCACCCCGCGCGCCCCCCCCCACGTGACCCCCCCTTCCCCACCCCCCTCCCCCGGCCCCCCCACGTGACCCCCGCACGGACCCCCCGGGCGCTCGCGCTCCCGCCGCCCGCTCCGGCCTGGCCCGCGCCGCGCGCGCCTCTGCGCATGCGCCCCGGCGGGACGGCGGCGGGAGCCGGAACTCGCTGCGGAAAGAGGGCGGAGCCCGAAGGGGGCGGGGCCTGAGGGCGGGCGGGAGATCCCTCCGCCGCGGGGGGAGAAAGGGCGGGGAAAGAGTCCCCGAGGCGACGCGGAGGCCCCTCCCCCGGCCGCCCTAGCAACGGGGTGGGGGGGACATCGCCATGGCAACCGGGACGGCGGCCCCGCGGGCTCGTGGCGACCGGAGGGGGGGTGACGCACACACACCCCGTGTCGTTGCCATAGCGACCGGGGCGACAACCCAATAGCAACCGGGGTCGCAACACCTGTCCCAGCCATTGCAACTGGGGCGACAACAGCGAGTCGTTGCCATAGCAACCGGGGGGGACAGCCCAATAGCAACCGGGGTCGCAAGGGGGTGACACCCGCCGCCTGTCCCCTTAGCAACCAGGGTGGCACCCCCCGCGCCATTGCCATAGCAACCGCGGTGGCAACACCGTGTCCCCACCATAGCAACCGCGGTGACAACACTGTGTCGTCGCCATAGCAACAGCGGTGACACCCCCCCCGTGTCACCTCATTGTCACCTCATAACACCCAGGGCGGGGTGGGGGGTGTGTGTCCCGCACAGTGTCACAGGGGGGTTGTCACAACCCCGGACACCTGGGTCCCCTCCCCGGGGTGACAACCGGTGACAGCGGGGGGGGGGAAGGGCCCGGAGAGGGACCCAGGCGTCCGGGCACCCACCCCACCCCCCCCACCCCCCCCGTTATTTTTAGCCCGCGGGGGGGAACCCGACACCGCGGGGCCACCCTGTTTACGGACAGCGGCGGTGACAGCGGGACGGCGGGGTCGGGGACACCCGGTGACGGGGACGGGGACACCGCGACGGGATGAGGGGGTCGGGGACACCCCGGTGACGGGGGGGGGGACGGCTGGGGTGAGCCCGGGGGGGGACACCAGGGACGGGGGGGTTGGGACGCGCTGGTGGCATCTGGTGACGGGGGTTGGGGACACTGGTGACAGGGGACACTGGTGACAGGGGACACTGGTGACAGGGTTGGGGACACCCCCGGTGACAGGGGACACTGGTGACAGGGGACACTGGTGACAGGGTTGGGGACACCCCCGGTGACAGGGGACACTGGTGACAGGGGACACTGGTGACAGGGTTGGGGACACCCCCGGTGACAGGGGACACTGGTGACAGGGGACACTGGTGACAGGGTTGGGGACACCCCCAGTGACAGGGGACACTGGTGACAGGGGACACTGGTGACAGGGTTGGGGACACGTGCTGATGGGGGTTGGGGACAGCGGGTGACGGGCCGGGGGTTGGGGACACTCGGCGACGTCAGTCGGGGACACCCAGCGACAGGGAGCACGTGGGGTGGGGGACACCGGTGACGACGGGACACCCACACCACGGGGGGGCCCTGAGGGGGTCGGGGGTCGCCCGGTGACAAAGGGGGGACACTGTGGGACCCCCGAGGACTTTGGGGTCCCCCCAGGTCCTTGAAGATCCTTCAGCTCCTCGACGGACCCCCAAGATCCTCAAAGGACCCTCCAAGGTCCCCAAGGTCCCCAAAGGTCCCCAAAGGTCCTCAAGGGTCCCCCAGGTCCTTGAGGACCCTCCAAGCTCCTCCAAGTCCTCACAGGTCCCTGCAGGTCCCCAAAGGTCCTGAGGAACCCCCCAAGATCCCCCAGGTCCTTCAAGGTCCCCAAAGGTCCTTGCAGGACCCCCCAAGATCCTTGGGGTCCCCCAGGTCCTTGCAGGTCCCACCACATCCTTGAAGGTCCCCCAAAGGTCCTTGAGCACCCCCAGGTCCTTGAGGAACCCCCCAAGATCCCCCAGGTCCTTCCAGGTCCCCAAAGGTTGTTGAAGGACCCCCCAAGATCTTTGGGGTCCCCCAGGTCCTTCAAGGTCCCACCAGGTCCTTGCAGGACCCCCCAAGACCCTTGGGGTCCCCCAAGTCCTTGAAGGTCCTTCCAGGTCCTTGAGGAACCCCCCCAAGATCCCCCAGGTCCCACCAGGTCCCTGAAGGATCCCCCAAGATCTTTGGGGTCCCCAGGTCCTTGCAGGTGCCACCAGGTCCTTGCGGGACCCCCCAAGACCCTTGGGGTCCCCCAGGTCCTTGAGGAACCCCCCAAGATCCCCCAGGTCCTTGCGGGACCCCCCGAGACCCTTGGGGTCCCCCAGGTCCTTGAGGAACCCCCCAAGATCCCCCAGGTCCTTGCGGGACCCCCCGAGACCCTTGGGGTCCCCCAGGTCCCCGCAGGTCCCCAAAGGTCCTTGAGCGCCCCAGACCCTCACCGAACCCCCCGAGCTCCTCAAAGCCCCCCCCACCCCCCACCCCCCAAACCCTCAGGCGCCCCCCCCCACCCCCACCCCCACCCCCACCCTGCCGTCCGTCCCCTCCCCCGCGCCCCCTCCCCCCCCGCCCCGCGCGCCCCCCGCGGCCATGGCGGAGCCGCCCGGCTGCTGCGAGCGCGTGGCCATCAACGTGTCGGGCCGGCGGTTCGAGACGCTGGGCCGCACGCTGCACCGCTTCCCCGACACGCTGCTGGGCGACCCCCGGCGCCGGCGCCGCTACTTCGACCCGCGGCGCCGCGAGTACTTCTTCGACCGGCACCGCGGCGCCTTCGGCGCCGTGCTCTACTACTACCAGTCCGGGGGGCGGCTGCGGCGCCCGCCCGACGTGCCGCTCGACGTCTTCCTGGAGGAGCTGCGCTTCTACCAGCTGGGCGAGGAGGCCGAGGGCCGGCTGCGCGAGGCCGAAGGCTGCGGGGCCGAGGCGCCGGCGCCGTTGCCGGGTGGGGGCGGCTGCGGCGCCGCGCGTGGCTGCTGTGCGAGCACCCCGAGAGCTCGCGGGCGGCGCGCGCCGTGGCGCTGCTCTCGGTGCTCGTCATCCTGGTCTCCATCGTCGTGTTCTGCCTGGAGACGCTGCCGCAGTTCCGGCCCGGCGCCGAGGGCGCGTCGGCGGTGAGTCGGGGCCTTCGGCCTCGCGGGGGCGCGGGGGAAGCGGGGGGCTGGGGGTGATTCGGCAGCGGGGGGGTGGTCGGTCCCACCGTCTTCATCGTCGTCATCCTCGTCCCCATCGTCCCCATCATCCTCATCATCCCCATCCCCATCATCCCCATCATCCCCATCATCCCCATCATCATCATCATCCCCATCATCCCCATCATCCTCATCATCATCATCATCCCCATCATCCCCATCATCCCCATCATCCCCATCATCATCATCATCATCCCCATCATCCTCATCCCCACCATCCTCATCATCCCCATCATCCTCATCATTCTCATCATCATCATCATCCTCATCATCATCATCATCCTCATCCCCATCATCCCCATCATCCCCATCATCCTCATCATCATCATCATCATCCCCATCATCCTCATCCCCACCATCCTCATCATCCCTATCATCCTCATCATCATCATCATCCTCATCATCATCATCATCCCCATCATCCCCATCATCCTCATCATCCTCATCCTCATCCCCATCATCCTCATAATCCTCATCCTCATCATCATCCTCCTCTTCATCCTCATTGCGATGCTCGGTCCCACCGTCCTCATCCTCATCATCCTCATCCCCATCATCCTCATCCCCATCATCCTCATCATCGTCATCCTCATCATCGTCATCCTCATCATCGTCATCCTCATCATCGTCATCCTCATCATCCGCTTCGGCCTCCGTGATCCTCACAATCCTCATTCTCTTCATCATCATCATCCTCATCATCCTCATCATCATTCTCTTCATCTCCATTGTGATGCTCGGTCCCACCGTCCTCATCATCATCACCATCCTCATCCTCATCCTCATCATCTGCTTCAGCCTCGTCGTGACCCTCAGTCCCACCATGATCCTCACAATCCTCATCCTCTTCATCATCATCCTCATCATCATCCTTCTCTTCGTCCTCATTGTGATGGTCGTCCCACCATTGTCATCATCATCGTCACCATCCTCATCATCATCATCCTCATTATCATCATTCTCATCATCATCATCGTCATCATCATCGTCATCATCATCGTTCTCATCATCATTCTCATCATCCTCATCATCCCTCTCCTTGCCATCCTCATCATCATCCTCCTCTTCGTCCTCGTCGTGATGCTCGGTCCCACCGTCATCCTCATCATCATCCTCCCCATCATCGTCCTCATCATCCTCTTCATCCTCATTGTGATCCTCGGTCCCACGGTCCTCCTCACCATCCTCATCCTTGTGATCCCCAGCCCCATCATCTTCATCATCATCATCATCCCCAACCTCTTCATCTTCATCCTTATGACGCTCAACCCACCATCTTCCTCATCCTCGCTCTCCTCACCCCATGGTTCCCAACCCCACCATCCTGGGCATCTTCATCATCTTCCTTCCCAACCTCACCATCCTCATCTTCACCATCATCACGATCTTCATCATCACAATCCTCAACCTCACCATCCTCATCTTCACCATCATCACGACCTTCATCATCACAATCCTCAACCTCACCATCCTCATCTTCACCATCATCACGACCCTCATCATCACAATCCTCAACCTCACCATCCTCATCTTCACCATCTTTGTCATCTTCAACTTCACCTCCATCTTCATCCTCATGGTCCCTCCTCCCTGCCATCCTCATTCTCATCACCTTCTTCCTCATGATCTTCATCCTCATCCTCCTCATCCTCCTCATCCCCGTCTCCAGCTGCTCCTTTTCCTGTTCTCCAGCCTCATCTTCATCATCGTTCTGTCTCCCGGCCTTCTCCTCCTCCTCCTCCTCACGCTCTTCATCCCCTCCTTGCTTCTCTCCTTCATCTTCTCATCACCATCATCATCCTCGTCACCCCGGCACATCCTCCTCCTCCTCCTCTTCCTCCCACTAACCCCCACCGGGCAGGGGACCCAGGCGTCCGGCGGCGCTCTAACACCCGTTAACCCACACCGGGCAGGGGACCCAGGCGTCCGGCGGCGCTCTAACACCCGTTAACCCACACCGGGCAGGGGACCCAGGCGTCCGGCTGTGCTCTAACCCTCATTGACTTGTACCGGGCAGGGGACCCAGGCGTCCGGCTGTGCTCTAACCCTCATTGACTTGTACCGGGCAGGGGACCCAGGCGTCCGGCTGTGCTCTAACCCTCATTGACTCGTACCGGGCAGGGGACCCAGGCGTCCGGCTGTGCTCTAACCCTCATTGACTTGTACCGGGCAGGGGACCCAGGCGTCCGGCGGCGCTCTAACACCCGTTAACCCACACCGGGCAGGGGACCCAGGCGTCCGGCTGTGCTCTAACCCTTATTAACTTGTACCGGGCAGGGGACCCAGGCGTCCGGCTGTGCTCTAACCCTCATTGACTCGTACCGGGCAGGGGACCCAGGCGTCCGGCTGTGCTCTAACCCTCATTGACTCGTACTGGGCAGGGGACCCAGGCGTCCGGCTGTGCTCTAACCCTCATTGACTTGTACCGGGCAGGGGACCCAGGCGTCCGGCTGTGCTCTAACCCTCATTGACTTGTACCGGGCAGGGGACCCAGGCGTCCGGCTGTGCTCTAACCCTCATTGACTCGTACTGGGCAGGGGACCCAGGCGTCCGGCTGTGCTCTAACCCTCATTGACTCGTACTGGGCAGGGGACCCAGGCGTCCGGCTGTGCTCTAACCCTCATTGACTTGTACCGGGCAGGGGACCCAGGCGTCCGGCTGTGCTCTAACCCTCATTGACTCGTACCGGGCAGGGGACCCCAGGCGTCCGGCTGTGCTCTAACCCTCATTGACTTGTACTGGGCAGGGGACCCAGGCGTCCGGCTGTGCTCTAACCTTCACTAACCCACACCGGGCAGGGGACCCAGGCGTCCGGCCGTGTTCTAACCTTCAGTAACCCCCACGGGGCGGGGGACCCAGGCGTCCGGCCGGCCTCCCCTGACCCCCCCTCTCTCCGCAGCCGCACCCCCAACGCGTCGTCCCCGGCGCCGCCGTCGCGGGGCGGGCTGAGCGACCCGTTCTTCGTGGTGGAGACGGCGTGCATCTGCTGGTTCTCGCTGGAGCTGCTGGTGCGGCTGCTGGCCAGCCCCAGCAAGGCGGCGTTCTTCCGCAGCGCCATGAACCTCATCGACCTGGTGGCCATCGCGCCGTACTTCGTGGCGCTGGGCGCGGAGCTGGCGAGCCGGCGCGGCGCGGGGCAGCCGGCCATGGCGCTGGCCGTGCTGCGCGTCGTGCGCCTGGTGCGCGTCTTCCGCGTCTTCAAGCTGTCGCGCCACTCCACGGGGCTGCAGATCCTGGGCCGCACGCTGCGCGCCAGCATGCGCGAGCTGGGGCTGCTCATCTTCTTCCTGCTCATCGGCGTGGTGCTGTTCTCCAGCGCCGTGTACTTCGCCGAGGCCGAGGACGCCGCCACGGCCTTCACGTCCATCCCGCAGGCGTTCTGGTGGGCCGTGGTCACCATGACCACGGTGGGCTACGGGGACATGGCGCCGGTGACGGCGGGCGGGAAGCTGGTGGGCTCGCTGTGCGCCATCGCGGGCGTGCTCACCATCTCGCTGCCCGTGCCCGTCATCGTCTCCAACTTCAGCTACTTCTACCGGCGCGAGCTGCGGGGCGGGGACGCCGCCGACTACGCCCCGCCCCCCGCCGTGCCCCGCCCACCCGCCGCCCCCGACCCCGCCCGACACGCCCAAAGGGGGCGGGGCGGCGGAGAGGGGCGGGGAGGGGGCGGAGCTGCCGGACGGGGAGGCGGGCGGGGGCGGGGGCGGGGGCGGCGGGAGGGGGTGGGGGGCGCGGCTGGTGACGGAGGTGTGAGGGGGAGGGGGCGCGGGGGGGGCGCGAGTGGGCGCGAGGACGTTTGGGGGCGCGCGAGGACACGCGGGGGGGGCGCGAGGGGGCGCGGGGCGGCACGAGCGTGCACGAGGACAAACGAGGGGGCACGAGGACGTTTGGGGGGGCACGAGGACGCACGGGGGGGGCGCACGAGGACGCACGAGGACATATGAGGACGCACGAGGACACACTCGAAACGCGCATCCCCCCCCCCCCCCCCCCCCAACCCGGGCCCCTCCCCCCCCGGCCCGGGAAGCGGACCCCGCGCGGCCCCCCCGTGCGACGCACGAGCGCGTGTGACACGGCGACCCCCGGCGACCCCGGGGACAATAAAGGTGACGGTGGCACCGGGGGGGTCACGAGGGTCCTGGTGCAAAATGGGGGGGGGCACGGGGACCCTCGTGCGAGGGTGGGGGGGGGGTCACGGGGGACCCTCGTGCAAGGATGGGGGGGTCACGGGGACCCTCGTGCAAGGATGGGGGGGGTCACGGGACCCTCGTGCAAAGCCGGGGGGGGGGTGTCACGGGACCCTCGTGCAAGGACGGGGGGGGTCACGGGACCCTCGTGTGAGGATGGGGGGGGGGTCACGGGGACCCCTCGTGCGAGGATGGGGGGGGTCACGGGACCCTCGTGCAAGGATGGGGGGGGTCACGGGACCCTCGTGCAAGGACGGGGGGGGTCACGGGGACCCTCGTGTGAGGATGGGGGGGGGTCACGGGGACCCTCGTGTGAGGATGGGGGGGGGTCACGGGG